>CAJQUN010001031.1:0-121435 GCA_907163345.1 Haberlea rhodopensis
TGCCGAGGAGTGCCTCGGGTTTTGATGCCATTTGGGTGATTGTGGACAGATTGACCAAAGTAGCTCATTTCATCCCCTATGGTATGACCTTCACCTATTTGAGGATGACTCAGTTGTATATTCGAGATGTGGTAAGATTGCACGGAATCCCCATTTCCATAGTGTCGGATCGAGATCCACGATTCACATCTCATTTTTGGGAAGGCCTTCAATCAGCTTTGGGAACTGAAGTTAGGTTGAGCACTGCATATCATCCTCAAACGGATGGTCAGACCGAGCGTACTATCCAAACGCTCAAGGACATGTTGAGGGCATGTGTATTGGAGTTTGATGCTTCTTGGCAGGATTCAGTGGCCTTGGTAGAGTTCTCATATAACAATAGCTACCAGGCAAACATTTAGATGGCTCCTTTTGAGGCCCTTTATGGCAGACGATGTAGATCACCCTTATGTTAGGATGACTTGGATCGTAAATCGGTCGGAGGACCGGAACTGGTTCGGGAAATGGAAGAAAAGATAAAGATGATAAGGCAGAAAATGAAAGCAGCCCAGGACAGACAGGCAGCGTATGCTAATAAATGGCGGCGAGCGTTAGAATTTCAGTTAGGAGATAAGGTCTTCTTGAAGATCTCACCTTTCAGAGGTGTGGTGCGATTTGGGATGCGCGGAAAACTGTCTCTGAGGTATGTTGGGTCGTACGAGATCTTGCAGCGCATTGGCACCTTAGCTTACCGACTGTCCTTGACACCTTCTTTGTCTGGTATATACGATGTGTTCCATGTGTCTATGTTGCAGAAGTATGAGCCGGATCCGTCGCATGTGTTACAGCCTTCCGAGGTTCAGTTAGAATCCGATATATCTTATGTGGAACGGCCTGTTCGAATTCTGGATCGAGCAGACCGCAGACTTCGGAACAAAGTGATACATATGATCAAGGTTCAGTGGGATCGCAGGGGTGTCGAGGAGGCTACGTGGGAGATGGAGCGGCATATGGTGCAGCACTACCCGGAACTATTTTATGGTATGTGATTTATGTTTGGTTTTGTTTTGGGTAAGTGCATGCGATTTCGAGGGCAAAATCTTACAAGTAGGGGAGTATTGTGATATCCCCGATATAATTAATTGCAATTTGGGCATTAATTATGTTTACGTGATTAATTATGGTGATAATTGAATTATGTGTTGGAATTAATTATCATGTAGAAATGCTTAGTCACATGGTAGGCGTGACCCAGGGATGCATTTCGGGATGCATATTGTGCATGTTGGGAAAAATTGGGTATTAACATGGTTTATTCATGTTGGTTGTTAATTATTTGGAAAGCATGAATTTAATTGAGATTTTGGTGCATTTTGGTGAAATGCTTTTAAAATATCATGTTGGGGTATTTTGTACATCATGAATTAATTGTTGGGGTACAATTTTAAATTAAACCCCATTTAACCTCTTATTACCCCACTATACCCATCACTTTACCAAAATCCCCAACCCACTCTCCAAACCCTATTTCCCTTCCATTTTCGATTTTTGACTTCAAAAGGAAGAGAAATCCTTGCAAAAGCTTGATTTGTGGGATTTATTGTGAGGTTTGGAATCCTCAAGAGGTATGGATACCTCCTTAGTATTTTAATGAAGTTTGGTTTGGTTTTTGAAATGGTTTTGGTTGATTTGGAAATGGGTTTATTTTGGGTTGGTGTTATTTTTGGTTGGGGGTTGGATTTATGGTTGTATGAAGGTGTTTATTGAAGGTTTTTAGTGTTTTTGTATTGTTGATGTGAACGTGTTTGAGTTGGGATGGTTTGGAAAAGATTTGAGGTAAAAAAAATGGAGAAATCGCGCACACAGCAGGTGCGCGATCGATCGCTACAAATGCAGCGATCGATCGCCGAAGGGCAGTGACGAAATGTGATGCAGGCGATCGATCGCTGTGATGACCAGGGATTATAGATGTTAATCCCGTAGTGTTAATAACCCCTAAAGTTGTTTTACGTGGCGATTTGGAGTTTAATCGCGGTGCTGGGCCTTCTGGGCTCGTTTATTTGGGTAGTTGGGATCGTTGGATCCCGAGATTGAGATTGTATTCTCATTTGGGTGAAAAACCTAAGAGTTGGGTTTTTAGTGTGACTCGGGATCTGGGGTGCTTTGTGTGGGCACCGATAGGGGGTTTTGGAGGTAGAGAGAGAATTTTTGAAAACAAATGATTTTTAATGAATCATGATGTATTTATGGGGCTATTAGTATTTTGGGGTATTTTTGCTATAAATACCAGTTGAACCCGAGATTTTAATTATTGGAACCATTTTTCCCCACCTTGCCTCTCTCTCTCCCCGTCCGATTTCCGTCTGCTTCGACCCCCGCCACTTCAAGCGCCGCGCCGGCCGCCGTTCGACGCGTCCGACCCACCGATGGCTTCGTCTCGTCCAGGCGCACCTTCCCATACCAACAATTTGAAGTTTCGTCGAGAATCGCGTTCGGATTTGCTAGAAAAGTGATAGGGTTTGAAACTGAAATCTGTCCGATTTGGGGCCCGATTTTTGGTACGTTTTTGGGGCTTTTCTTCAGGTGTTTTTGGGGCGTTTTATGCTGTTAATTGGGTCGAAAATTTCACACTTTATGGTTCATAAATTTGTTGCCAATTGGTTCGAATTTTGGTGTTCTTTTTTTTCGAAAATCTTGTTGATTTTTGGATAAATTCTTATGCTTCACATGGTTCAGCTTTTGAGTCTCTTTGGTGATGCATTATGGTTCGAATTCTTGCTGTTGGCGTGAGTGTTAGGGTTCGAAAATTGGGGGTTTTGGCAGGAGGGACGATTATTCGTGTTATTGATAGATTAATTCACATTTTAGATGAATTATGGTGCTTAATTGGGTTCGATTGGTGTTGTGAGGGTTCGAAAATTTGTGGGGAGTTCTTCAGCAATTTTCGATAATGTCTCATTCGTTTTCCCTCCCTGCATGTGCCCTGCCCCGGGTCTTTTAAAATGATTAATTGTCGTGTGTTGACAATAATTTTATGTATGAGGATTATGGGTGTGCTTGAGCATAGGTTGCATGTTCGTAAATAATTGTGAATTATTTATCGTGTTAGCACATCGTTCCTCGGGGCATGGAACTCGAGCAAGGTTTGGCTCGGACTTCGGAGATTTAAGGTACGTGCGACGTACGAGCATTTCTTTATATGAGAGCATTTGTGAAATGCATAATGTATTTTGATTGCATTGAATAATTGTGTGTGTGGTTATATATATATGTTGATATAGCCAAAGAACGACCAAATCTTGATATCGCCGCCACAAGCGTGCGTGACACTAGAGTAGGATAACTCTTACGAGGTATATGGGGTACTGAATGTATATGACCAATGTAGGGCATTGAGATGCCTGAGAATGATCGTGGAATCATGTATTCATTATAAGACATTTGAGATGTCTAAGTATAATGAAGAATTGGTAAAATAAATGCTAGGAATTTGAGCTATCTGTGATTGATAGCGAGGTTGTGAAATCAGTATTAGATATTGAGATATCTATATTTGCATGTATAATGAATTTGGAATCACTATCTATTGATACTTGAGAATTAGGCATGCGATGAGTTAAATCAATGTGTTGATTTGCTGATTTTTGAGATTTGATGAGTTTGATGATTGTGAGAACAGGGACAGTACACGGAATCCCGGATGAGGACGTTGCCATCCAGGGAGTATCATTTAAAATTCATTAGTATTTACTTTTGTTGTAAATTATGAATTTCATTATTGTGATTATGGAATTTTGTGTATTGGTATGCTCACCCCGTTGGGGGTTGTCTCTGTTGGGGCAGGTAAACAGGTACATCGATGGCTGTGGAGCTGAGCTCGAGCTGTTGATTTGATGTACTCCCAGGATCGTGGTACCAGGGCTTGATGGAGCACGGTATCGTATAGAGTACTTATATACACCTGAGGGTTATATACATATTTATGATGCTCGCATGTGAGCACGATTATACTTATATATGGGTTGTATATAAAGGCATGAGCCTTTCTCTCTTTCATTCTATGTTGCATGCAATTAGAGGTAGAATTGCTAAATGATATGAGAGTCATTGGTGTATTTTGTGGGTGTTGAAGCCCACTCTTGTTGTCCTATTGTGTGGTGCTTTCCCTGGCTGGGAATTTACTTAGTATTTCTGTATTTTATTAAGTATTGTGCTTCCCTGGCCGGGAATTATGTTATGTGTTGTGCTTTTATTTCGGGATAGCTCAATTTATGGGGAGACTCTGCCCAAATTTTTATAAAAGTCCACAATGTAAAAAGTGGCAAAAAGGGGATGGTAATGGGCGAACTTCATGAGTCTATATGTTTTTAGGATGATGATCTTATAACATTGAGTATTAAAGAAAATTTTGTAATTGCCATTCAATGGTAAAGCATCATCTGAGTTTCCCGATTGATTTTTATTGAAAGCATGTGCCACACATAGTGGTTAATACACTAATCAAGGGTTAAGGGCTTGGGGTCCTTACATTAGTGGTATCAGAGCGGTGGTTGCTCATTGGGGCTGTTAAGGGCCTAGGAAATTGTTGATAGCACATAATTATGCATGATGGCATTAATGTTGAATGACACAACTAGTTGTTTATGTGCTTTTATGATATGAAAAGTGGTATTGCTAACCATTGTGGTTGCAGGAATCGTGTGGAACACGATAGGATGGCATTAATAGTGATGTCTGGCACTCCGTTTGTTACGTGCCAAGGAATCTGATTTTGTAAGAGAATCAGGTAAAGGGATATTTTCGAGGTAACATGTCTTGGTATACGTATTGATATGCAAGTGGTTGCATATATGTATTGCATGGTTAATACATAGCGTATATGGCTATTGTTGCTAACCATGATGGTTGCAGGTTACAGGAAATATGGAGTATAAAAAGGAATGATGATTATACATTCCAGGAGTCTTGCTTATCACAGTGAGAATTTTTATACTTACGCTTGACCGGTAAAAATGTGGAGCGGGAGGGGGGAGGCTCGCTTGCACATGGAGGCTGGGTATTCCATACGAAGCGAGGATGAGATACCGCTTGTATGAAGAAGCTTATGCTTATACCGCTAAAATGTGGAGTGGGAGGGGGGAGGCTCGCTTGCACATGGAGGCGGGGTATGCCATACGAAGCGAGGATGAGATACCGCTTGTATGAAGAAGCGATGATGAGATGCCGCTTGTTAGGATGATGATTCATTCCTTTGTGATGACACGAATGATAGCGGTGATGTATTCCGCTGTGTCGAGGATGATGACTCATTCCTTTGTGATGACACGGATGATAGCGGTGATGTATTCCGTTGTGTCGATCTATATTCATTTCTTTATGAGGACACGGATGATAGCGGTGATGTATTCCGCTGTGTCGATTTATATTCATTTCTTTATGATGACTCGGATGATAGCGGTGATGTATTCCGCTGTGTCGATGATGATGATTCATCTCTTTGTGATTATTGGCGATGGTTTATACCGCCGGACACGGATGATAGCGGTGATGTATTCCGCTGTGTCGATGATGATGATTCATCTCTTTGTGATTATTGGCGATGGTTTATACCGCCGGACACGGATGATAGCGGTGATGTATTCTGTGTCGATGATGATGATTCATTCCTCTATGATGATGGGCGATGATTCATACCGCCAGACACATGTATAGCAATGAGACATTCTGCTGTGTCGGTTGATGATGGTTCACGTCGTTAAGCAAATGTATATGATGATTTACGATGACTCATTCTTCTATGAGGATTGGAGATGATTCGTGCCGCCGGATATGTTGATAGCGATGCCTCTTTCCGCTATTATGTGGACGATGATTCATGCTCAGGTGTATAGCGAGGTTTCATGCCACTTATTATATGACGAGGTATCATGCCGTCGATTCTATAGCGATGGATTGTGCCGCTACGTATTCAGCACAGGATTTTGCCGCCTTCGAGCGATGGGTGCTGATTACGCACTATTATTGAGCGACGAAGACAGGTATGCCGCTATATGTTAGCGATGAGGTATGAGATATTGCTATTCTATTAGCATTATTGTAGCTGGCATGCGTTGATATGCATGTTTTATTATGCCTATTTTACTAGCATGATGGTGGATGACATACGCTGATGTACATGGACCGTCACGAGTTGACTGGGTTGTTTAGATGTCATTGTTGACATGTATCGTCACTAGTTGACAATGCCTTAGATGCCATGAGTTGGCATGTGTCGTCACGGGATGACGATGACGATGGTGTAGGAGATGTCTTATTAGACATGCATCATCGTTACGATGAACAATGTGTTGAGTATAAATTAGTTATATGCCTTGGGTGCCAGTGCCGAGCACAAGGTGGTGTCTACGTCACCGGTTGACGTGACCCTTATACCGAGCGGGTTGCTCGAGAAATGGATGGACGCGTTGTACTTGTGATTGTACCGCAGCATATGTTTGAGATGATCATATTACGAGTCGTGATACCCTTGAGGTATGCTCGTTGGAATGGCTTTTTGGCCATGTAAATTGATGACAGGAGTAATCGTGGAGGAATTACTCGCTTTCTATTGATATGACATGTGGTAGACATGGTCACACCACCCATGAGGGTGTACGATGGGTCCTAAGGGAGTAGGATCAGGTTATGTTAAGTACATAGGGACACTGGAGTGTCCAGGGTGTATCGGCATTAGAGGAACGTTGGGTACAGACCCACTACTCTATTGATTTTTCTTCCCACGGTATGATATGCCTTGCGGAAACGTCCGTCTTGTTGGTGGGTTTGAGGTAAACCTAAAGAGGCAGAGACTAGTTTGTCTGCCGCGTGTGTGCAGTACCATGAGGGGCTTGCTAGAGCCGTTATACTGCTCGTTGGAACCAAGTTTGGCAAATCGTAAGGTGATACGATGTGGATTGTGGTGGACTCTAGTAGTCACCACGTCATTTGAGGTTGAGGTTGTGCATGCCTCACTGAAACGTGTATACGTTTATGTTTAATCTTGGTGAGACTTGTCTGGGATAGCTCATGATGTTGGAGTACCAACAAGAGAGTCATCAGGTCGTTATTAACTCGATCTGAGGGAACCCGTGTATTTGGGATACAATGGGTGTTATTGTATCCAGTTTTTCCGAACGGTGGTTCGAGACTTGTGGATCTCGAGTTCGATGGCACTTCCCTTGTGGGAAGGAGGTAGTATTATACCTATTTGGGACTCTTTGAAAGATTCGGTAAGTTGGTCCATCTGGTGTTGATTTTGGGAATCACACCGTGTATTGTTAATCGTCGATTATCATTCTCCACGGGGTAGGGAATGACTCAGAATTGACAGTTGTGTTTGGGGCTTAGGGGTATGTTGTAGATACCCGAGCCAAGTGCATTGAGTATGCATGTGGTGTTCGTGCTTAGGCAGGTATACCGATGAGTATACGGATGCCAGTTGTTGATTTCCTTTTGTCAAGTATAGAGTTATGCTATTTTTGGATGGTTAAATCTCTGATGAGAGATATGGAACACCTTGAGATTGGGAATCTCCATGGCACGATGATTATGAGGGATAATCGTGAAGTTAGTTGACTTTCCTTGAGGAGGGATTATCTTGTGTGGGTTAAGGTATTTCCTTGTTGGTGTTTTCCTCCGAGTTATGCGATAGCCTTCCCAAGTTTGGATTGTTAAATCCTAGGATTATCAAGGGACGGCAGGAATTCGGATTGGTTGGGTGTCGCTGTCGACACAAGCGTTGAGGATGCAATGGGTTTATTGCATGTCCTTTCAGAATTTGAAACTCTGTGGAGTTTCGATTGTTTATTTTAGATCAGGATGTGATCCTTGGAATATCCGGAGGTGGACATCTTGTGAGATGTCTTTTGTGTGAATCTGTGTCCGTGAGTTGCCCAAATTAAGTTGCAGCTCCTTCGATGGAGGAGGTTTGAAAGTGGAAATCAGGTTTGGTATGTGTACACCGTGGTGTACTAGTGTTTCCCTCGTAACGATGTATGTTAGACATCGTGAGTCATGATAGAGAGGTCATTGAATGATATCTACGATGGAATCGGGAGCGATTCGAATCCTTGCAGTTTCAGTTGACTAACTGCTTTTGGATTATTAGCGTTGAGTTGTGCTGACGCTCTTTGACGTTATGATGGATTCAGAAGTCTATTCCACTCCAGAGTTTGACACGAGGTCAACGTTCTCACGGTTGAGGTGTCATTCAGGATGCGTTCTTACTAGTTGTATTAGAACTAAGGATGACTGTCCGATCTACAATCGTAAGTATTGGTTGTTTTGCAGTCATGAGGGACTGACTTTTGGGATGAACCGCATCGAGGTACGTTTTGCCTCTTGGGTGATATGTTGGTTTTGGTATGTCGCTCTGTTTCAGAGTTTGATGAGAAGTAAGTATCCTCGCGTTTATTAATACGATTCTGATATGGTCAAGAATCGAGGTTATGGCTTCATGTTGTTGTGTAGCCTGGGTGTTACGTGATACACCGGTGCTAATTTCGAGGACGAAATTCTTTTAGTGGGGGATATTGTGATGACCAGGGATTATAGATGTTAATCCCGGAGTGTTAATAACCCCTAAAGTTGTTTTACGTGACGATTTGGAGTTTAATCGCGGTGCTGGGCCTTCTGGGCTCGTTTATTTGGGTAGTTGGGATCGTTGGATCCCGAGGTTGAGATTGTATTCTCATTTGGGTGAAAAACCTAAGAGTTGGGTTTTTAGTGTGACTCGGGATCTGGGGTGCTTTGTGTGGGCACCGGTAGGGGGTTTTGGAGTTAGAGAGAGAATTTTTGAAAACAGATGATTTTTAATGAATCATGATGTATTTGTGGGGCTATTAGTATTTCGGGGTATTTTTGCTATAAATACCAGTTGAACCCGAGATTTTAATTATTGGAACCATTTTTCCCCACCTTGCCTCTCTCTCTCTCCCCGTCCGATTTCCGTTTGCTTCGACCCCCGCCACTTCAAGCGCCGCGCCCGCCGCCGTGGCCGCCGTTCGGCGCGTCCGACCCACCGGTGGCTTCGTCTCGTCCAGGCGCACCTTCCCATACCAACAATTTGAAGTTTCGTCGAGAATCGCATTCGGATTTGCCAGAAAAGCGCTAGGGTTCGAAACTGAAATCTGTCCGATTTGGGGCTCGATTTTTGGTACGTTTTTGGGGCTTTTCTTCAGGTGTTTTTGGGGCGTTTTATGCTGTTAATTGGGTCAAAAATTTCACACTTTATGGTTCATAAATTTGTTGCCAATTGGTTCGAATTTTGGTGTTCTTTTTTTTCGAAAATCTTGTTGATTTTTGGATAAATTCTTATGCTTCACATGGTTCAGCTTTTGAGTCTCTTTGGTGATGCATTATGGTTCGAATTCTTGCTGTTGGCGTGAGGGTTAGGGTTCGAAAATTGGGGTTTTGGCAGGAGGGACGATTATTCGTGTTATTGATAGATTAATTCACATTTTAGATGAATTATGGTGCTTAATTGGGTTCGATTGGTGTTGTGAGGGTTCGAAAATTTGTGGGGAGTTCTTCAGCAATTTTCGATAATGTCTCATTCGTTTTCCCTCCCTGCATGTGCCCTGCCCCGGGTCTTTTAAAATGATTAATTGTCGTGTGTTGACAATAATTTTATGTATGGGGATTATGGGTGTGCTTGAGCATAGGTTGCATGTTCGTAAATAATTGTGAATTATTTATCGTGTTAGCACATCGTTCCTCGGGGCATGGAACTCGAGCAAGGTTTGGCTCGGACTTCGGAGATTTAAGGTACGTGCGACGTACGAGCATTTCTTTATATGAGAGCATTTGTGAAATGCATAATGTATTTTGATTGCATTGAATAATTGTGTGTGTGGTTATATATATATATGTTGATATAGCCAAAGAACGACCAAATCTTGATATCGCCGTCACAAGCGTGCGTGACACTAGAGTAGGATAACTCTTACGAGGTATATGGGGTACTGAATGTATATGACCAATGTAGGGCATTGAGATGCCTGAGAATGATCGCGGAATCATGTATTCATTATAAGACATTTGAGATGTCTAAGTATAATGAAGAATTGGTAAAATAAATGCTAGGAATTTGAGCTATCTGTGATTGATAGCGAGGTTGTGAAATCAGTATTAGATAGTGAGATATCTATATTTGCATGTATAATGAATTTGGAATCACTATCTATTGATACTTGAGAATTAGGCATGCGATGAGTTAAATCAATGTGTTGATTTGCTGATTTTTGAGATTTGATGAGTTTGATGATTGTGAGAACAAGGACAGTACACGGAATCCCGGATGAGGACGTTGCCATCCAGGGAGTATCATTTAAAATTCATTAGTTTTACTTTTGTTGTAAATTATGAATTTCATTATTGTGATTATGGGATTTTGTGTATTGGTGTGCTCACCCCGTTGGGGGCTCTCTGTTGGGGCAGGTAAACAGGTACATCGATGGCTGTGGAGCTGAGCTCGAGCTGTTGATTTGATGTACTCCCAGGATCGTGGTACCAGGGCTTGATGGAGCACGGTATCGTATAGAGTACTTATATACACCTGAGGGTTATATACATATTTATGATGATCGCATGTGAGCACGATTATACTTGTATATGGGTTGTATATAAAGGCATGAGCCTTTCTCTCTTTCATTCTATGTTGCATGCAATTAGAGGTAGAATTGTTAAATGATATGAGAGTCATTGGTGTATTTTGTGGGTGTTGAAGCCCACTCTTGTTGTCCTATTGTGTGGTGCTTTCCCTGGCTGGGAATTTACTTAGTATTTCTGTATTTTATTAAGTATTGTGCTTCCCTGGCCGCGAATTATGTTATGTGTTGTGCTTTTATTTCGGGATAGCTCAATTTATGGGGAGACTCTGCCCAATTTTTTATAAAAGTCCACAATGTAAAAAGTAGCAAAAAGGGGATGGTAATGGGCGAACTTCATGAGTCTATATGTTGTTAGGATGATGATCTTATAACATTGAGTATTAAAGAAAATTTTGTAATTGACATTCAATGGTAAAGCATCATCTGAGTTTCCCGATTGATTTTTATTGAAAGCATGTGCCACACATAGTGGTTAATACACTAATCCAGGGTTAAGGGCTTGGGGTCCTTACAATCGCCATATATGGGGCGATCGATCGCCGCGAGCCAGTAAGGTCTTGCGATCGATCGCTATATCGAAGCGATCGATCGGTAAGGCTCGCGATCGATCGCCTCGATGTAGCGATCGATCGCCAACAACAGAATTGTGGGAAATGATGTTTTTTGTTGGATTTTTGGTATTTGGCTATTATTTGGCTTCTAATATTGGGTTGTGTGATTGTGTAGAACCATCCCAGGTGGCGACACAACCAAGGAAGTAAAGTCATACCAAATCCCACTTTTGGAAAGGTACGCAGAAGACGTACGGGCACCCAACGGTACATGTATCTATTATACTCATTGATTATGCATTGTGGATGCGAGTATATATGGAATTGTGCATTGTGGATGCAAATACATGTTGAATTATGCATGATGATTGTATATGCATATGATGATTATTGGTGCACATCCCATGAGTCATGGTTATAATGGTGATGATTTTAATGCTTTGCCGCTGTCACTTGAAACGATGATAGAATACTTGCCGCTGTCATTTGTAGCGAGGAAAGAATATTTGCCGCCAAATGTTGAAGCGAGGGTGTTGCCGCATGTCGCATTTGCGCGAGGTTATTCAATGCCGCTAATATGTCAAAGCGAGGGGTATTAATGTCGTTGTCATGACAAGCGATGTGCATTAAAATACACTATTATGACAGACTAGGGATTGGTAATTGGTGAATATGGAATGGTGTTATGTCATGACATGTATAGAACCATTAAATAATCTATTGATTATACTCATGAGTTATGGTACATGGACAACCAAAAGGGAGCGTTTAAAATGCATGGGAAAAACAGGAAGTGTTTTATTACGGTTTATGCATTTACGCCTTATATTCGTACTGTGTTGAATATGAATTATTATATGCTCATGTTTTGGGGTTGTCCTTGTAGGTACATTTTGGCATGATAAAGGGGCTAAGGCGGGTTGAGGCGGTGAGCTTGTGAAGAACGCTTTTGAATAGGAAGGACGGGATTATTTTGTATAGTATCTACTCTAGGAGTAGTGTAAAGTTATAGTGAATAACATTCATTTGTTTGATAATGTAATTAATCCATTTGATAGTCTTTAAATTGGCATGTAATTCTTAAGGCTCAAAGTCTCAACACGAACCTTATACTCTGATAATGCATGTTAGCTCTAATTATGCCTATAATCCGCACTTAAGGAACTAGGGTCCTTACACAATGCATCAGTAAGATTAGAAAACTAGGTAATATAGAAGTAGATAGTAATACCAAAAAAGGAGAAGCCTCACGAAGAGGCATTCACAAGCAGTATAATGCTCGCGTTACTCCAATTACCCGAGCAAGACAACTCAAGAGACTCATGGCGGCTGGTAGAACTTGAAGAAACTAAATGATACCCCTGTGACTGAGGAATTCAATCTGGTAGAACTTGAAGCAATTGAGCCCATAGTTTTCTTTTAAACACTAGCTCATTCTCAACAGCTGGACCCTGTGGAACAAGAAGCATGGAAATCCAAAAAATGTTTAGTTCCCCCAGTGTAACTTTGGCTGTCCCTTCCACAACAATTGGCGAAGACTCAGCAACTGAATATTTGGTTCATGGAGAGTATGCTGAAGGGCACCAATTAAAGTTGGAATATTGAAAGAGCACAGCTCAAAATCATCGTGTCCAAGGTCAATGTTGCCTATCCATTGGTTTTCATCCTTAGAAAAGGATGTGAGTCACATTTTCTGGCCACATGACCCAAAATCCCAAAATTATAACAATAGTCTGGAAGACTTTCTTATAGGATGGGCACACTAGGGTAAGATGTGGTCAGATAACTAAATACACGAATTTTTTTACGAAACTATGGTAATGTGTTACTTTGAAGAAGAAAATGATTTCAGAATTCGTAACTTGAAGTAACGAATTTAAGTTCAATTTAAAAAAAAAAAAAAAAAATTAAAGCTGAATTCGTTACCTCAACCAACGAATGCACCTTTAATTATTTTAATAATATTAATAATATAATATGCATATAACAATAATAATAATATTATTAATAATAACATTTATAATAATAATAATTATTATTATTATTATTATTATTATTATTTAATTATAATTATTATTCTGATAATTATTGTAAATTATACATATATATATATATATAATTATATATATGTATATATTATATTATATTACATAATTAATAATAATAATATGAGTTACAAGGTACATACAAATACAAAAATTAAACATAGATATTAAATCATGTTGTGGTTCAACCGGTCAAACCGATCGAATCTGTAACCAATAAGGGTATTGATTTATGTTCGGTCCGATTTTGAAAACACTGGCTAGGAATATACATGTTCATAATGGGTTGTCCTGCTCGAAATTGATTGTCCTACTCGGCACTGCTAAAAAATAAATAATAATAATAATATTTCTAATAAGAATAATAATAATAATAATTATTATTATTATTATTATTATAAAATAATAATAATAATTATTATTATTATATTATGTATATTATATTAATAATATTATTATAATAATTAGAAGTGAATTCGTTAGTTGAAGTAATGAATTCATCTTTTTAACTTTTTTGTGAAATAAAAAACGTGTAAACTTGATTTCGTTACTTCAAGTAACGAATCCTGAATTTTTTTTTTTTTTAAGAATTCGTTATTGGAAGTAAGAATTACCATAGTTTCGTAAATGATTTTCTTGTTACGTTAATTCAGAATTTTTTTTTTAATATTTTGATATTTTAGTCCCAAGCAACGTCATTTCTTATCAATGTCCATAGTGACATTTATATCAAGGTGTCTCAATAATTATCTCCACATAAAAAATCATAGCTTTTAAGGCTAGATTGCAAACCCAAATCCACAACCGTGTGGAGTGCAAATGACCCAAGTCACCTATAGAAAAGACATCAATTTTTTTTCCAGAACCAGTAAGGAGCGATTAAAGGCCCATGGTTCCTTGTCCAAAATACGTGCAACATCAAACCCTTCTTCAAAAGTGAACAGGAAAATGTTATCAGATAGTGATTTTTGAGCCCCATACCTGTAGATACTCACCAAATCTTACGCAGAAAGTCGTAAAGCCTTCTTATTTACCATCTTCTGTGTAAGAAGCTTACCCAATAAATCATATGTAGCTAATTGACAATCTTTCACAACAAGGGCCTCCGTAACAACCGTAACTTCTTCTTCATAGGGAGTAATGACAAGAGATTTTCATTTACCCAAAATGGAGTCCATGATAAAAAGAATCGTGAGGAAACCAAGTGAGGGTAGCAACGAAAAACAATGCAGCTTCACAAGGAAGATGGTGAACAGGGGAAGACTCTCATAGATAGAGAGAGAAAATCGGCATATATTTTATCTTACTAATATATTAGCTACTTAATTTAGTCATTAGTAAAAGGGTAAAATATTTTTTGTATGTGTACTTTGAATGTTTTCCATTTTTAGTGCTGTTGTCGGTTAATATCAACTCTTAATCCACTCATTTGCACATTTTTTTTCCGTTTTTCGTCCTTTTCAACCAGAGTGCTGATGTGGCTTAATGTTCGGCTCCATGTAAGTAATTTTTGGTGTCATGTTGTCATTTTTCGACGCAGCATCCAAGGGCGGATCTAAGGGGTACACAGGGGCAGCCGCACCCTCAGCTAAAGTGTTTATATTAGTACATATATATAAGTGAGGAACGATTACTGTTGCGATGAACAGTAATCGTTCCTCACTTTTTCTTTTTATATTTCTTTTTATATTTATATTTATTTATATTTATATATATATATTTATATTTATGCAGAACGATTACTGTGGTCACTTTTTTTTCTTTCACTTTTTCTTTATATATATATATATATATATATATATATATATATATATATATATATATATATATTATTGTATATTATACCATAGATATAAGTGGCGTATGAAAAGTAATCTTACGTCACTTTTTTTTTAAAATTTTTTTATTTTTTTTTATTTTAGTTTTTCTTATATTTCTGTATTTTTATTTCCTTTTATTTCTTAGTTTTTTTTGTATTTTTTATAAAATATTCGTCGGTCACTTTTTTATTTTTTTTAAATTTTTTTTTATTTTCTTTTTCTTTTAGTTTTGATTTTATTTTTGTATTTTTTATAAAATATTCGGCATGATGAATTTTTGGTAGAGTATAGGTAGTCGATTTTGCTTGTTTATATATATTTTGATTTTTTTCTTACCTACGACCCATTGCTAATATGCGATATGAACATATATATAAGTGAGGAACGATTACTGTTGCGATAAACAGTAATCGTTCCTCACTTTTTCTTTCACTTTTTCTTTTTATATTTCTTTTTATATTTATATTTATATTAATGCAGAACGATTACTGTGGTCACTTTTTCTTTCACTTTTTCTTTATATATATATATATATATATATATATATATATATATATATATATATTTTATATTTATATTATACCATATATATAAGTGGCGTATGAACAGTAGCCTTATGTCACTTTTTTTTTTAAAATTTTTTTATTTCTTTTTTATTTTAGTTTTTCTTTTATTTCTGTATTTTTATTTCCTTTTATTTCTTAGTTTTTTTTGTATTTTTTATAAAATATTCGTCCGTCACTTTTTTATTTTTTTAATTTTTTTTTATTTTCTTTTTCTTTTAGTTTTGATTTTATTTTTGTATTTGTATAAAATATTCGGCATGATGAATTTTTGGTAGAGTATAGGTAGTCGATTTTGCTTGTTTATATATATTTTGATTTTTTGCTTACCTAGACCCATTGCTAATATGCGATATGATCTTTGTTCTGATGTTTGACATCAAATATTCCCTTAATATATAAGGATATTATATCAAACCCTTGACCAAACTGTGCATTCCTCTTATCTCAATTTTTAATATTTAAAATGTTTTCATTTTTTTTTAGAAAAAAACTTATTGATTTTGTCAAGTATGGATTAAAAAAAACATATAATTCAAAATAGATTTTTGTCATGTCAAACTTTGATAATAATTTTTTATATGAACTTATTTTTAAAAAAAAAGAGTTAAAAAAAATTTTCATCGTGGCAAACTTTAATAATATTTTTTTAAAAAATATTCGGCATGTTGAATTTTTGGTAGATTACGGGTCGTAAGTTTTGCTTGTTTGTATACATTTTGAGTTTTGGCTTACCTACGACCCGTTGCTAATATGTGATTGTTCTGTATTACCTTTGTTATGATGTTTGACATCAAATTTTCCCTTCATATACAAGGAGATTATATCAAAAAAATTAGAAAATATTAAATTATGATAATTATATATTACTTGTTTGATAATAATTTGGGATGTCACATTTACATTCATTATTTGGCAGAAAGTATATAAATAATTATATAAGTAAGATGATTCATTAATCATGAGGCCATAGCAAGTAATATAAGATCAATATCCTAAAATAACAATGCAACTACAACAATAAATATAAACTATAATTCCTCTTATGCGATGCTCGCTACTGCTATGAGAAACCGACACATATCTGCATTATGAAATGAACCATCGTCATTTTTGAAAACTCTTGCGAACAACTTTTGATTGGTTTTTTGGAGTTCGTTGAGATTTATTTTTATGTGATATCTGATGTCATCTACTACTGCACTTTCGTAGATGACTTTTGTTTAGATAGTCTATTGGGCCCTATTAGGATATCATATGTCAACTCTTGCTATGGTGTACTGTTGGGGAAGACTTTTGTTTACTCCAACCTGTTTGATTTTATATACGTATGATTATGTATGTTCAATGCATATGAACCATCTCTTTATTCTCTAGAACTGTCTGTTGAACTTGTGTCAGACGTTTTATTGGACATATATACCAGGTTATAAGCTCACTGGCACCGCGCCTTGCGCGGTGCCCAATTAACTAGTATATATATATGTGCTATACAAATTAAACACATAAATGCATTGTGGAGTAGTGGTTTGGCACTCTTCCGAGTCCAGAATGATCAAGTTTCGAAACCCTCTAAAATCACAGCTTATTTTTTCTCCACTATAAAGATTGTTGGCTAATTTTATAAATTAATAAATTAAAAATGGTAAAATAAAAAGCTTTAACAAAAACAATGGTGTGTGCACGTTTTTTACTTAAATTTTTTCCATTTTGTTTAAAAAAATATTCACCTCTTATTTAAAAAAAATTTGGTTGAAAAAAAATTCAGCAATTCATAAAATGTACATTTGAAATATATTTTTACAGTCCAGAAAATAAAATCCAAATAAATTATAATATTAAAACAAATTTAAATTAGTTAAACCATTAACATACATACATAATTATTAATATACAAGTTAGATAATTAAATAATTAAAAAAATAAAATTATTTTTATTTGCTAAAATTTAGATATCAATAGTTTGATTACCATGATTAAAATATTATTTTTTATCATTTTATGACAAATTGATTGCTGTAAAATATACGAGGTGATGAATTATTGAATACTTTGGTATTATATTTTATTGTTCTTATTTTAAGATAATTTATTTTATATTATATATTTTTATTCTACTAAATTAATATTAATTTTATAATCATTTTGTATTAAAATATATGTACAAATATAATATTGGTTATTATTTTTTGTATCTATCTGAATTAAATTGTATATATTTTTGATAATTAATTATTTGAAAATGTTATTTTCGCTCCCCCTAAATTAATTTTCTGGTTCCGCCGCTGGCAGCATCGGCATTTCGGTAAAAAAAAAGAACTAAAATTGAAGAAAATGTGTAAATTAGTGGAGTAACATCGTGATTGACTGACAATATGACAAGAAATGAAAAACGTATAAGTTACAGGACCATAAATATAATTCTATCTAATTAAAATGCTAAATATAATTATTTGAATTTGATTGAGAATTGCATCTTTATGTTCTAAAATTATAATGTTATTCATTGTAGGACGTTTTATATATTAACAAAATGAGATTGCATGGGAAATTATAAAATTGGTCTTGCAAGTTGGTCTCATTCTGATATTGGTCTTCTAAGTAGTCATATTGCAATTTTAGTGCAATGATTTTACTTTTTGGCAATCTTAGTTCTTTTTTGGAATGTTGACATGGCGTCGAACATGTTAATAATATGTTCAGCGTCACGTCAACACTCAAACGAAAGATGACCAAAACTATCCAAAAAAAAAATTTATTGGACTAAAATTAATTTGAATGAGACTAACTAAAGGACAAAAAGCGCACAGGTCCAACTCAACATATCAATTTTGCGAATTCCCCCTGAATTTTAATATGCAAGTAAATCTTATTTTTTTAGTATACATTTTTTTTTTTGTATAAGATAAAAAGTCATGACAATTTTTAAAAATTAACATACGAAAGAATTCCTTTTCAATTTTTTAAAGGTGAATCAAGATTTTATACTTTAAGAAAACTAATTATAAGGGTAATCGTACATAATAATAATTAATTAAATGGCATAAGGTGGAGTGTCATCAATACTTTTTGGAGCGTAAATAATACTTCCTCAAAGAAAATACAGATAGTGTGCATGTATCATTCACAATATTTGTTGGGAACCTTGTGTGGGTTTAGAGTTAATAATTATTATTTTTGTTAATTATTTCGAGTTGAATTCTGAATTAAACTAATAATTAAATTATGGGTAATAATATCTTTACATGTATTTAAATGTTAGAATTTTGAATTTATTCTCTCTTTATTCTTATTCGACATTAGAAAATCAAATTTTCCCCAAAAAACTAAGATTTTTCAAAATAGGATGGTGTGGCAACAATAATTTTATATATTTGACAAATATAATCGATTTGACTTTAAATCAAGGTTAAATTATGTTTTTATGCTTGTAGGTGCTTAATTCACGGATTAGTCAAAATAATAATTATAATTATTGCTTGGATTTTTCCATAAAAATTTTTTAGTCAATGATTATGTATTCATAAATATATTTCATTTATTTTCATGATATGTTTTTTAGTCAACATATAATATATCCTTCAAATCATTTATGTTGCCTTCAAATATAGAATTATTTTCACTTTATTCCCTAGAATTATATTTTGAAAATTTGAAATTTGTTAATATTTTTAAAAGAATACCATAAATAACAAGATTCCACATGGTTAAGAATTAAAAACACGATAAATTATTTTAATGCACAAATGAATAAATAAAGATTCAGAGATCCTTATATAATTATCAACAAGATTCCGAGGGAATATTACTTATTACTTTGAGATTTTTTCAACGTAATTTACAAAATAATGCTCAATATAATAATATACTTTCAAAAATACAATACAGTGGTAAATCTGATAATAAAGATTAGTCGGGATATTTTAACGTATTTCCCAAGGATAGTTTAATGGATAAACTGCAATTATCCTTTTATATAACTCTATATATATATTCCTGAAGTTAGTTAAACTGTCAATTACACATTCTAATACCACAGTGTAGCATCATGGATTATAACAAGACTAAGTACTTGTTGCAAATTATTATCGTCACTATGTGTTTCTCTGTCAAAACAATGGGATTGTTCGAAAAGAAATGTCTTTTCATCAACAAATATGAAGTTATAGTTGCCAACGACCTCCCCCGGCAGCCACATTCGCTACTAACCCATTGTTATTCTGGGGACGACGATCTTGGATATCATAGGCTTTACAAAAGTCAGAATTTTAGCTTTAGCTTCTGCGCTGGTTTCAAAACTGAATTTATCTGTCATCTCTGGTGGGGTAAGAAGAATATTAGCTTTGACGTCTTCAAAACAGAAGGTCTTTTATTCGCTCGTTGTAAAGATGTATGCTACTGGGCTGCACGAAGTGATGGCATATACTATTCAGCTTCTTATCCTTCTCACCCACCAGTAAAAACATATAGTTGGCCGTAAATGCAGTATGTGTAACTATACATAATATAAGCCTAAGTAAGGCTTGTCTAATTGATAATATGTAAGGTGTTATATTCTTCATAAGAGATTGTGCATGTCATTATGCTTGTTGAGAGACGTGTACTTATTGTGTATGATCTGATAATCATTTATATTTTAATAGTGGAATCAAACGCTTGGTTATTATTAAGAATTATATTATATCATATGCTTAGGAAAACGGATGGACGGAGATTGGCAGACAGTTCAGAGGAAGACTCCCAAGAGAATACCAGATCACATCAGGAGGCTTAAGGCAATATCTACTTCCTATTACTTCACTAACTTCCCAGATTCGTGGACTCAAAAAGACCTGTTATCCATATTCCAGAAATATGGTAGGATTTTGGACTTATACATCCCATCGAAAAGAGATAAGAGGGGGAATAGATTTGGCTTTGTAAGATTCAAGGATGTTAGAGACGCCAGGGACCTTGAAGAAAAACTGGACAAGATTTGGATAGGCTCTTACAAAATTCGAGTTAACATCCCAAGATTCGATTATAGAGGAGCTCAGATCATCAAGCTAGCTAAATCTTTTAACATTGAAAACAAATTTCAGAGCAATCGGTCACATCGTAAATACTCCGATGTTGCTTCAGGGACTGTCTTACCGACTCAACCACAAAATATCCCACTGGATGGAGGTCACGTTGTCACATTTTTCCCTAAAGATGAGGAATTAGAGTGGCTGAAGAATTGCAAAACAGGGAGACTAAAGGACTGCACCAATTGGAGCAAAGCACAAAATGAAATCCATGCGTGTGGATTTAAATCATTAACATTATCACCGATTGGAGGTAATTTAGTTCTTATCAGAGCTGAATCTCATGAAGAACTAGCTGATTTAGTTAACGAAGACAAGCAATGGCTAGATAACTGGTTTGAGTCAATACGTATTTGGTTGCCCGAGGATGTATACAATGAAAGAAAAATTTGGCTCCAGATCACCGGTTTACCTCTCCACTGTTGGAACCCAAGATTTTTTAAAATTTGTGAGTTGCAGATTCGGGGAGTTGGTGGCAGTGGACGAACTTATAGAAAATAAATCGATACTTGAGGTGGCTAAATTACTAATCAGAACAAGGAACCCAAATCCCATTGATCAAGTCATAAATCTCACAGTGGGGAACTCCCACTTCAGCCTAAGAGTAAAGGAAACAGATCAATCATTCAACTACAAACTATTAGATGAAAACACTCTCTTTCCAGGAGACTTTGCAAACGACTCTGATGATTACCACTCATAATCTGATTTTGCCCAGTGCGAATCTTCGGAGGAGGCGGTGCCGGAGACCTTCAGGGCGGAGATGAACTCGGTAAGTGATATGGCAGACAACATCGATCTTGTTGCTCAGGCGGGCGGTCCAACCGAGTTTCAACCGATTATCGAGAAAGAATTGGGCGGCTGGTTTAAAGAATGTCAAGCTCGAGATAACACAGTCAATAGCTTTAATTACCATAGAGAAGTGGAACCACCCAAGCATTTGATATCAATCTCCACCAGTCCAAAGATCGCTGCATTTACTTCCTTCCCCAATCCCAATATTCCTTCCATCATCAGCCCACACTCCATTAACTCGATTATCAACAGCTCTCAACCACTCTCACACCCCCCCCCCCCCCACCCAAAAAAAATCAGAACCAAGATTTTAACCCTAACCCCAACCCTACCATAACCAACCCCAACCCCAACCCCAACCCCAACCCCAACCCAAACCCCATTCCCAAATCATCCCTCAACACTTCGCCTATTCCTAGCCCTCATATTCACCTATCACCCTCTCTCCTATCTCCCCCCTCCAAAATTCCTCAACCATCTTTCCTGGTCAACCAATCACCTTCTTCTTCCAAATCAATTGTTGCTTCCAAAATGATAAAAGTGATAAAACCTAAGCTGGCAAAATCGAAGTCATCAAGAGATGAAATCAGCAAATTGGATCGGCAAAAGAGGAAGAATTGGAATCTCTTCATAGGTGATATCAATTCAGGGGACGGTGCTTCTCCTAGAAAGCAGAAGTATAAGTTAAAGAACAAAAATCAAAGGAACCATCGTCCAAGTAAGTTCCTTCCAAAACCAACTCTCAGCAACTCAATTGACGATAGCCTTATCAGGAATCGGAATCTCATTAATGGTGCAAACTTAAATGAGCAAGAAGCAATAGAAATCTGTGAGTTTGGAAAAAACTCAGGGGTTAAAGGATTTGGGGACGACTCCAAATCCATCCAGGCTCTAGTCGAAATGGAATTAAGGGCTAAACTTGAAGCTTCAAAAAGGTTAGAAAAAGATCAATTGGGTGGTGCAAGGATTGTTGATCAATGATTCTATTGAGCTACAATGTTCGAGGGTTGGGGGGGATAGGCAAAAGGAGAATCATCAAATCTATCGCTATAAGAGAAATGATTGAATTTTTGTGTATCCAAGAATCCAAGTTGGAAATTGTGGACAGGAAACTTTGCCAATCACTTTGGGCAGATGATGACTTTCATTGGGCTATGAGAAGTTCCAATGGGAATTCAGAAGGGTTAATTAGCATTTGGAATTCTAATGTGTTCAAGCTGGATAGAGTTTGGGAGGACCAGGGGGTTTTAGCAGTTAAAGGACTTTGGGAAGGCATCGAATGCATAATTGTGAACACATACTTTCCATGGTGCTATCTGAAAAACTATCTGTCTCGAATTGTATAAGTAATAAAATCAAAGCAAAAATTGATTCCAGATGGTGTGTGGTAGGAGTCATCCTTCAGAAAGGAAAAGTTCAATTGGGCTGAGGGATTACAGTGGAGAAATTAAAGAGATTGATGCTTTCAACTGCTTCATCATGGATCCAGGGTTAATCGACCTTCCTTTGCTCAAAAGGAAATATACTTGGTACAGAAGCAATGACACAAGTATGAGTAGGCTGGATCGTTTTTTAGTCTCTGAATCTTGGTTAAAAAGCTGGCCTCAGTTAGAACAATCAGGTCTGGATCGAAATATATCAGATCACTGCCCTCTTCTATTGAAAAATCAGATTAAGGATTGGGGCCCCAAACCTTTTAGAGTTCTTGACTGCTGGTTTCACCATAAAGACTTCTTTAAATTCGTCAAGAATGAATGGGATAAGATTCAGATAGTCGGCCGGGGGTCTTACGTCTTAAAGCAAAAACTGAAATACTTGAAACTCAGTCTTAAACAGTGGAACATATGTGAATTTGGGGACATTAATTCAGATATCGAGAAGGCCAGTGCTAGGATTATTGAGCTGGACCTTAAGGGAGAACACCTCGACTTATCAGAGGAAGATCTGCTGGTAAAAAAAGAATGCTGGGTATCTTTGAAAAGCAAAATTCTCCAAAAAGAAAGTCTGTTATATCAAAAATCGAGGCTTAGGTGAATTAAAGAAGGAGATACAAACTCTAAATTCTTTCATGCTCACATTAACAAAAATCGTAAAAGATCAGAAATATGGGGCCTATATGTAGCAGGTAGATGGACGGATTCAGTCGCTGAGTTAAAGTCAGCCATCTCAAACCATTTTCAAAATCAATTCTCTGAGACCATATGGTAGAGACCTTCTCTTGAAGGCATTATCTGCCAATCTCTGAATGAGGCCGACAACAGAGACCTCACAGCACCGTTTCTGGAATCTGAGATCAAAGAAGCTATTGGAATTGTGATGGTAGCAGAAGCCCTGGACCCGATGGCTATAATTTCAAATTCATTAAATCGTTTTGGGCTATCCTCAAACCTGATATCATAAGATTCATCTCAGATTTTCATAGGAATGGGAAACTGGTTAAAGGCTGCAATTCCTCCTTCATAACACTAGTCCCAAATCTAATAGCCCCTTGTACATTGATGAGTTCCGACCTATCTCTTTAATTGGGTGCATGTACAAGATTCTGGCGAAGATCTTGGGCTAACAGACTGCGAAAGGTAATGGATAAATTAATATCTCATCATCAATCGGCATTCATTTCAGATAGAAACATCTTGGATGGAGTTCTGATCACAAACGAAATTGTTGACGAATCAACTCGAAAGAATAAACCTTCGATCCTTTTTAAAGCAGATTTTGCTAAAGCTTTTGACTCAGTTCATTGGAATTTTTTATTCCGGATGATGCATCACTTTGGTTTCAATGGAAAATGGATTGGTTGGATTAAAGAATGTCTCTCTTCATCAATGGTCTCCGTTCTGATTAATGGCAGCCCAGGGCAAGAATTTAGAATTGAAAAGGGCCTTCGACAAGGTGATCCCATATCTCCCTTTCTTTATATCCTAGCGGCAGAAGGACTTAGTTCAATGATCAATAGGGCATGCATTCAGAGGTCTTTTAAGCCTGTTTCTGTTGGAGATTCTAACTTCGAGATCTCCCACCTTCAATATGCTGATTACACGTTTTTCTTTGGAAAAGCTTCATTTGACAACATCAGGGCCATTAAGAGTATTCTGAGGAACTTCGAATTGGTCTCGGGCCTCAAAATTAATTTTTCTAAAAGTAAGTTGATTGGAATCCATGTAACCTTTGCTTCTGATTTCAATGGCCAAAATTCTAAACTGTTCAATTGGTTCAATTTCGTTCTCGCACTTGGGTATTCCTATCGGTGCTACTCCTAGGAAGGCTTCAATTTGGCAGCCTATCATTAGCAAGCTGGAATCTAGACTCGGTCTTTGGGAAACAAATATGTTTCTGCGGGCGGAAGAATTACTTTATTGAATTATGCCCTTTCGGCCTTGCCACTATATTACCTATCTTTCTATAAGCCTCCAAAAAAAGTCATCAACCATATAATCAGTTTGCAACGAAATTTTCTTTGGGGAGGTGGTGTGGGGGGCGAGAAGAAGATTCCATGGGTTAGTTGGGATATTATTTGTAGGCCAAAAGAAGATGGAGGTCTGGGGTCCGAAATATTGAATATTTCAACTCAGCTTTATTGGGTAAATGGGCTTGGAAGTTGCTAAATGGAGGTGATAAACTATGGATCAATGTAATATCTTCAAAATATGGGCTTCTGAACAATCTGATGTGCGGCGTCGAGGGAAGGGATGGAGACTCCATTGGGTCAATATGGTGGAGAGACTTGTTAAAAGTGGTGTTCAAACACCCCACATGCTGGTTTTTAGATGGGATCCGAAGGAAGGTTGTGAATGGCAACAACACCAAATTTTGGCTTCACAAATGGGTTGGCAATAACAGGTTTTGTAATATTTTTGATAGATTGTATAACATAGCTCTTGACAAAAACTCGATGACTGCATCCAAAGGACTAGTAACCGAGGATGGGGTAATCTGGAACTGGTCTTGGAGGTGTCCCTTATTTGCTTGGGAAGAAGAATCTCTTCAATTGCAGCTTGACATTCTTGAATCCAAATTTGAAGAGGAAGATTGCTGGATTTGGATCCATTCTGCTAATAATGTCTACTCCACCAAGGCTGCATATATTTCTTGCTCCTCTAGTTTTAGATCATAAGGAGGTTGATTCACACTTAGCACTTGTCTGGAACAAATTCACTCCGTCAAAGGTTTCTTTCCTTGCTTGGAGACTATTGCAAAACAGATTAGCTACCAAGATTAATCTGAACAGGAGAGGTGCACTTAGTCAAGATCTCTCCTTGATGTGTCCTCTCTGTAATGAATATGAGGAAGATGTTTCCCATCTATTCTTTACCTGCAAGTTCTCTTTCAATATTTGGATGGATTGCTTCAAGTGGCTTGGTATATTTTCGGCTATTCATCATAATCCAGCTTCTTCACTCTCAATTATCTCAAACATATTACCTTCGAAAAAGGGGGCATTTTTCGGAATTACATTGTGGAATTGCGTGGTATGGAGTATTTGGAGTCTTAGGAATGCGGTGGTTTTCATGAGAGTCCAGAAGCCGTCAACTTATTTTGACAAGATCAGAATTCGTCTTTGGATTTGGCTAGTCGCAAACAAATCAGACTTCGACTTGATCACTGTTTCTGATTGGTTTCAATTCCCTTTAATCTGTATGGGTGTCGTTTTGTGATATTGTTCTAGTTTACAGTCTCGTCTGTAACATTTTGAGCACGCCCTGTGCTCCAATAATAATATTTTGGCTTATCAAAAAAAAAAAAAAACGCTTGGTTATTTTTTTTTTTTTTTTTTGAGTGACGGAAGGGCTAAATCAATTTTTTGCGTCAAGCGCGACTCGGATTCGAGGCTGCCCAAAATGAGTGTGAGCTCTTATAATCGATAAAGCTATAACCGGTAATATTGGTACAACTAAAATTTTTAAAATATACAACAACTCAAATGCCATATTTCGATCGTTCTTCTGGCAGGAGTAATTAATGAAAATTTAGGTTAATAGCGATGGTTCTTTATCGACATGCAATTGTGTTTTAGTACTTTTGATAATCATTTGAAATACCAGAATGACTAGTCAATAAAATATTTAGATTTCTTATTTTTATTTTGTAAGAAAAAGGCTTTTTTTTTTTTACAATTGCTTTGATTGTTAGTTTTTTAATATAAATTGTGTAATATCTGTTTCATCATTTGGTTGCTTTAGAATTTGAAATATTGTTGGAAAAAGACCATAAATTACAAATGATTGACAACTTAAAAATATTTTTTTTATAATATATGAATGAATAGTTAAACAAAATACTAAGACATGTTATATCGTTCGCCATATTTTTTGTGAATCGAAGATGTGGGTTTCTTACTCAATAATATTTTCTTTCTTTTTAGTTATTCGGCATCAAATTCTTAATTAACTAATAGTTTAATTGTGGGCAATAATATAATTTCCTGTATTATTCTTTTTTTCTTAATATCATTATAGATATATATATAATTACGTGTGTGTATTATATATATATATATATATATATATATATATATATATATATATATATAATTATGTGTGTTCAAGTTTTGAATTTAGCATCGCTTTCTTCTTATATATATATATTCTTAATAATTATGTTTTTTCGCTTATAAGTTTCTTAATTCACGGATTAATCAAAACACTATTTATAAATATTGCTTGAATGTTGGAATATAATAATTGTTAGCCAATGATTTGGTATACATAATTACGCTGCGTTGATTTTCATGATATAATTGGTCCAAAATTTATATAATATTATGAACGTATTTAAATTGCCTAAAATCTAGTGAATATATCATTCAAATCATTCGAACATAGAAATATATTTTGAAATTGTCAATATTAAAAAAAAAAAAGTACAATAATTATTGTAAAGCATAAATGAATAAATAAAATAAAATAATTCAGAGATTCTTATATATCATTCAAAGTATTTTTATAACTGAGTTAATGAATTTTTAATTTCTTAATTTCTATTACCTCGAATCTTTATTTAAACTTTAAGTCTTATTGAGGGCAATAATTATTGTTTTTTCATACTAGTTTTTTTTTAAAAAATTCAACATACATTTAAATAATGATAAATATATTAAGGGTGTATTTTAGATTGCTTATTTAAAATACTTTTATGTTGTTTTTCCTTAAAGTTGAAAAAGTTACTTTTAATTAAAAGCGTTGAGCATTTGTTATAGGGAAAAAAAAAACAGCTTAATTATCACCACATAAGTTAAAGCATCAAAAAGTATCTCATGACTTGCTTCTCTACTTCTAATTGTACATGTTGTTTTTTAGAGAAACAATAGCAGAAGCAATGTAATCAAACACTCAAAATCTGTTTTTTTTAATCTGAAAAGCAGAATCACTTTTGATAAACAATCTAAACAGTCCATAAGCAATGGGCAATGTGAGTACATATAATAGTTTAATTTGTTAGGATCGATTCTGGGGGTGGATGACCAATCCACTCCCGAGTTCAACTAACTTGAGCTTGAATAGCTCGTGAAATAATTGTACCGAGAGATTATATCGAGTTCGGTTACAAAACCAAGCGGAAGACACTCGACATAACTCGCTCTATAACTGATTAACCATTTGAAAGATATTTTAAAGGTATGCAAGAAAATATGTAAAAACATTAAGGTAAATAAATGCAGTAAAGTAAATAACATAAGCATTTGTTTCTGGAAGTTCGAAGCAAAAACGTTTCTACGTCTCCCCTTCTTCCATCTCATGGAAGGATACACTAGAAGACTTTGATTTATACAATATTTTGTACAAACCCGATCCAGTTGGGCATTCCCCATTCAACTAGAACTCCTAGCAACTCAATTATATATGTTCTTTCTTGTCTCACATACAAATACCTCATCCAGTTGTGATGAATCACCAACTGATGGTATACACTCTTCTATTTTAGCTCAAAAATACAATGAATAGAGTGAATACAAAGGCACAAATGATTCCATAACGAATCTGATACAGCAAGGTAAGAGGTGCCAAAGGTTTGGGGAGTTGCTCTTCATTTAGCAGATTTGTTCTTTGAAGTTCCCCAATTGAATCTCAAGTGGGTTTGCTTTGGAAGGCTTTGATTGATCTTCAGTCAGCTGTTATTGGGCTTCCAAATTATGTATATATAGACCCAAGTAATGATATATACGTTAGATATAAGAATATAGCCGTTGGGACAGTTTTGGTAAGTTTTCAAACATTGCAACAGTCATATTCGGCTTTCTGGGCTATTTCTGGAAGTTCGCTGGTCGGGTATGCTGCTCGAGTCCGCTGGCCTCTACTGGTTCAATGTTTGCTGGCCTTTACTGGTTCAATGTCCGCTGGCCTAAGGTCTGTTGGTACCCTACTGTCCAAAGTCTGTTGTTTTTTCTCTTGGTTATAGCTCTTGATTCATTGATTTCTGGGCAAAGTGATCTACATAAAAGTTGCAGCCCTTTCTCTTAGCTTTTTATGTAATCAAGAATCGCTCGATTTCGAGTTTGTATGAGAGAGTTGTGCTTGAAATACGAGGCGATGCTCCTGCTGTAAGTTTGCTGGATGTAGCAGCATATGGCGTGACTTGCAGAAGTTTTTTGACCATCTTAACATCCGATTCAGTCTTTCCCATCAGTCACACTCATTACTGGTACATTATGCTTCTGGGGATGACGAGCTTGATTACCATAAGCTCTACAGAAGTCAAAATTTTAGCTTCGGATTTTGTTTTGGTTTCAAGACTGACTTTTTTTGTCATATTTGGTGGGGTAAGAAGGTGTTAAATTTCACGTTTTCAAAGTTGAAGATTTTATATTTACCTGTTGTGTAGAGTTATGCTATTGGGTTGCACGAAAGATGTCACATATTATTCAGATTCTTATCCTTTGCACCTGATAACGAAAGTTATCAATTGGCCACAAAGGATTAAGATGATTTTTGAAGGAAAAATTATAGACATTAATTTGGTCGTTGATCGTAGCAAACTTCAAAGCTGGAGGTGGATTAACGCCTTGAATAATTACCTATTTACTTATTCCCGTAATGACTAGTTCATGGAACTTGTTTTATGTCTAAAATAATTGTATTGAGTTGTAGTACTTTATGGGCTCGAGTACCAATTGTACTCTTTTATAATAAGTTTTGCCTTATCCAAATAATATATATATATATATATATATATATATATATATATATATATATATATATATATATATGGCAAGATTGATTGTATTTTCAAGATTTATATGTGTAATTATAGACCATGAAAGCGTAAGTAAAATTTGTGTAATTGGTAATCTTCGAGGTATATTGCATGGCATTACACTTGTTAAGATTTGTGCATGGCATTATACTTAATGAGACGTATAATTATACCAATTTCATAATAAAATATTGTGAAAATTTTTGGGGATAATTTGAGAAATAACCTTGGTCAAACAATTTTTTTATTTGTGACCTTATTTAAAGATTTGTTTTGCAAAATGATATTCAAACACAAAAAAAAAAAAAAAAAACAAAGGCCAAACAAAGGTCAAAAATTGAAAAAAGGTTATATTTCAAAATCATGGTCAAACAAAGGTTATTTGTTTAAATAATCTCAAATTTGGTTGATTTTGAGTATTCTTTTATCCACATGAAATCTTTTTTAGTCAAATAAGTGGAAATGGAGAGTTGTTGTGGAGAAGACTATCTTTGGATAAGGCTGTTGGAATCAAAGTACGGGGAAGAGTGGGGGTGGGGGGTGGGGGTGGGAGGGGGTTAAGGAGGAGAGTTTCTGAGAGGTGTGGAGAGGTTTCAAAGGCGTGTGTTGTGGATGGAGTGAGATGGTTTGAAAGAGGGATGTTGAAAGTAGTGTGTGATGGAGAGTAAACATCCTTTTGGCATGATACTTGGGCGGGAGATAAACCTTTGGCTACAAAATTTCTTAGATTATATTCTTTGTCTAGGAATAAACTTAGTAATATTGACTCTATGGTGTTATGGAGAGACGAAGAGTGGTGGTGGGTTTGGAGATGGAGAAGATCGTTTTTTAAGTGGGAAGGTTAAATTTTCTGAACTAACGTGTTTTTTGAACTGGTACAAGCTTAGTTTGAGAGTACAAGATTATTGGAAGTGGAAGTTGGAACTAAATGGCTGTTTCTCGACTACTTCGGCCTATAATGCAGTGACTCCCTTGAGTTTGTCTAGCTTGGAGAGTAACCTCATTTGGACTCAAGGTGTTCCTAGTAAGGTTAACTGTTTTGTGTTGAAACTTGTGCTCAATAGAATTCATACTATAATTAATTTTCTTACACGTAACATCTTGGATGTGCAAAGTGATGTGGCTTGTGCTTTGTGTAATTTTGAGGTTGAGGATATTAATCAGTTATTTATGTTGTGCTCCTTGGCAAGCTTTGTGTGGGATAATTGTTATGGGTGGTTCGAGATCTCTTGTGTGCATAATAATCGTCTTGATCTTCATTTGTCTCATCATCAAGGTTTGAATCCTTTTAAGAGGGAGTGTAAATTGTGGAATGGGTTATGGCATTTCATTGTTTGGAGCATTTTGGAAAGTGAGGAATTGTATCATTTTTAAAGGCCTGGAACTGTGTGCTGATAATGTTTTGGAGGAGTTGGATGTTAGATTTTGGTTATGGTTGTCCTCATTTTTCTCTATTTGTAATTACTCTTTAACGGACTGGTTTGTGAACCCAGCTTTTGTTTTTTTGTTGTATTTCTTTCGGGTGATATTGTGAACCCAATTTTGTCGTTTTTTTTCTTTTTTGTGGTCTTGTTGTTGTGCTACTTTGTTGAGTACTTGTTGTACTCTTGAATAAATTTTTCTTATAAAAAAAATCACCTATATGTATTTAGCCCCTATGGTTTGTAAATAATTATTTTACCCCATGTTATTTGCAAAATATAGCTAATCTATGTTATTCTTAAAAAAAGTTATTAGAAATATATCAATTTCATAGAAGTTCATCATTTAAAAAACTCATTAAAAGTCGATAAAGTCCATAAAAATCTATTAAAAAAGTCTACGAGTCTATACAAATCTTTTTATAACTCCATGGGATTCTATAAAAGTCGATAGAAATCTATCAACTCCATAAAAGTCTATCGTTTAAAAAAGTCATTAAAAGTCAATAAAAGTCTAGATTGAATACACCCCCCTTAATTTCAAAGTTAAGACACATGAAAATGTATGTGTCACACAAATCATACACACTTTGTGTGTGTTACACATATTCACAAACTGTTGGGTGCTAAACTACCTATTTTGAAATCAAATGAGGTTTCTTGCATAAACTCTTTTTTTAAGTGGAGAGTGCTCGATGACCAGCTGATAAATGTATTTTATACACTCATATTCCTTCATATTTTACATGGTTTATTGCTGGTTTTCGATCAGAACTACGTTTTTGGTATTGTTTTGTCACGTCTTGTAGGAATCCAGGTAACTACGTGGTTTGTGGACTAAAAGGGTGCAAAAGATCAGATTAAAATGATGTATTGATGTCGAGGCTCCAAGTTTTCCATCCTACAGACAGACGTAAATACGTCTTCATTGTGCGTACATACGCAAGAGCTACGGCATATGCAATTTGTGAAAAATTAAATCAGGCCATTTTGAGGCATATATACGCCAATGCTACGACAATTGCAATTTTCTGAATAATTAAAGTAGGCGTAACTATGCCATTTTTAGGCGTAGCTACTCCAGTGGAGGCGTAATTACGCCAGATCAGTGGCGTAGCTACGCCAGTGGATGCGTAATTATGGAAATTTGTGGCGTAACTACACCAGTCACGCGAGGAGCCAAATTTTTAACACATCATCAGCGTAGATACGCCATTATTCTCGGCGTAAATAAGCAACAGAATTTTGGAAACTTTTCCTACCTTTTTTATCTGATACACTCGAATTCTAGGGGCTAAAAAGGGCTTTTTTTGGAGGATATTAAAGATACAGCGGAAAAAGAACTAGGTTTTGAGGAGGAGAAAAAGAGAAGACGACGGCTTAGAGCAAAAAGAAGAGATTTAATCACGAGACGGAGGCGTTCATCTGGGAAAGAAGAATAGCTTCTAAATCGTTTTGTATTTCTAACTTTTATTTGGTTTTATGGATTGTTTAAATATGTCTATGTGTTTAATTCATTCTATCATGAACTAACTTTATTTTTCTAGGAGAACGATGTAGCTTATCTTGAAACTACGCTTATTATGAATTGATTGATTTATTTGGATTTTCATATGGTTTATTTGTGTTTCCCCGTTCTTAATGCTTTTGATCTATTGGTTATAGATTGAATGATGATATATTTGTAGTCTATCACTCGAGAGGAGGTTGTGAATAGGAAAGAAGGGATTCATATCGTGGAAGTTTATAGTGTTCGAGAGGCCTATAACTCCATAGAATTCGTTAAATGAATTACTGTGCAATTTCAATTGTTAGATATTTGTCTTAGATAGAAGTATCAAGATTGATGTTAGATGATTACTTCTGCTCAACACTCGAGAGAGGGAGTAGAAAATAAATAACAATTCTCGGCTAGTAAACTACAAAAATCCATAATATTGAAATCAAGGAATGATAAGTGTAGTGGATGAACAAGTGAAATCGAACTCCTAGATTTGTCTCTAATTGATTTTTCCAACTCAAGATTTGATCATTGGTAGTTTAATTGATTTTTATTATTTGCATAAAACAACTCAATCATTCGATTCTCTAGATAAAACGAAGATTATTTTAATCCAGTACTTAGATATAACTTTATAATCAATCTCTGTGGGTTTGACATCTTTTATACTAAAACTTGACAACCGTGCGCTTGCGGTAAGAAACTTTCACGACAAGTTTTTGGCGCCGATTTATTTAGTACAATCTGATATTGTACCAATTAATCTTGGTTTTAATCTAGAGCTTCTCTTTTTTTTTTTTTTACTTTGAATTGATTGTTGTTTTCTCTGGGCTTTTGCAGTGCATGCGCAAATATGCAACTCCCGAATCACTGTTGTTTGATCCTGAGATCGAGAGAACTGCAAGAAGATTGAGAAAAGCGAGAAGGGAAGAGTTATTAATATTGGCTGAGAACAGAGACAACAACGAACCACCTTTACTCCACAAGTGAATGTTAAACCTCAAATGGCCATCAGATACTATTTTCAAACCAACGGTCAACAACAATTACTCTGGAATCCCTCGTCAGATTATCAATTGCCAACAACTTCGACCTTAAGCTTGCATTGATAAGTATGGTGAAACAGAATTAGTTTGGTGGTCCCAACTTATTTGCGCATGGGAGCGATTTAAGGATTTATTGAGGAGGTGCCCACAACACAACTATGAGAACTCGGCGCAAATCAAGTTATTTTACAATGGTTTGAATGGGTCAACTAGGATTATTGTTGATACTACAACAGGAGGAACACTATTTGCCAAGACTGCAGATGCAGATTTTGATTTGCTTGAGGAAATGTCAGCCAACAGTTTCCAGTTGCCCAGTGAGCGAGCAATGGTGAGGAAACTGATAGGGTTGAATATTACGTGTATTTATGCTATGATATGTATATATTTTCGTGTTGATTCTGGGATTATTTTACGGTTTTTGGTATATATTTCTATATTTCATGAATCAATGTTGAAATGCAAAAAAAGTAGAGGAAATGAGCCAAAAATGATGAAAAGGGACCAAACCGAGCGAACGCGTCAAATCCGGGAAAAGAATAAAAGAATAAACGAAACTAAATAATAATAAAAAAAGCATCTCGATCGATCGAGCCACCAACCTCGATCGATCGGCGTGGGCAGAAGTTTGGCGATCGATCGAGCAGTCAGTCTCGATCGATCGACCGGAAGAATTTGCTGAAAAATAAATTTCTTTTAGAGTTTGGGTCCAAGAGGGAAGTCCTTGATTCTTATCCCTCTATATTTATAGACGAAAATCAGAAGAAAAATCATACTTTTTAACCTAGGAATAGCCTCCACTCCTCCATACTCCATATCACCTTCATCCACCATCACCACTTCATCCTAGGAATTGGAACAAGCCAACAAGATAATAGAGGAGCACGATCGAGAAAGAAGCGAAGGAAGGATCAAGAATCAACGAAGAAGTCGACTTGGGAGTTTTCTTTTACTTTTCTATTATTGTTTTACATGAATAATTGGATTTGTTGTGTTTTTGATGATTGAGAAATATCAATAACATAGTTTTTCCTATTGATTTTGAGATTGAATTCATATATCTTCTATGTGCATGTTTTATTGTTCTTCATGCTTTTGAAGGATTGATCCCCTTTGAATGATATTTTATTATAATTGAGATCGAGAGATAAAGTTATAATACGATATAATAATTCATGCCGTGTGTTAAAGATTGAGATCGAGAGATAAAATCACATACGAGTGATAGCTTTGGGTTGTTTAATCTAAAGTTAGTGGTTTTCATAAAGCGCATTCAATATTAAATTGTTAATTAAGTGAACGAGAGTTACTTGTTGCAATTTGATGTTAGACTTAATATAGCTCGAGAGAGTATATTGAATAAATTCGGAAAACCCGTCACCTTAGAGATGTATGGAGAAAAGAATTGTAAGAGTTGGGTTAGGTGAATCATAGTCTTGATAATTCTTTCTTGTGGATTTTTCTTGTGATCGTCGATTGTTTTGGTTGGATTAGAGTAGTTTAATTATTAATTAATTATCATAGGTTAAATATAGTTAAAAGAAATCTTATTTGGTACTTGCTTGTTAGTCCATGTGGGTTCGACAATCCGATTCTTCCTATCTATACTAAAACTTGACATCGTGCACTTGCGGTATAAATCGCTACACTAGAATTAATTGTTTAAAATAAAAGCGATCAAGTTTTTGGCGCCGTTGCCGGGGACTAACTTTAGTAATATCATACTAGATTCTTTGACTGTAATTTAACCATTTTTGTTTATTTATTTCGAAAAAAAAATTATATATATTTATTTTGTGTTTGTTTTGTTTGTCTTGTGAGGTACTTGGAGATGCTACATCAACAAGCCTTCACAAGCTTTGCCGAACAACGTTCCGAGCCGTTGTACGCTGTTTGGGAGAGATTCAATGAATTGGCCAACACATTCCGGTATCACAACTTTTCGAACTATACTCTCATGCAATATTTCTTCAAATGGCTGGATGCACAGACACGAGAATGGTTATTGAGCGGAGCACTGGTAACTGGGAGTCCCCTGGTTGATAGAGATGAGGACAGTGTGGTGCACCGGTTCAATGATATGGCGGACTTCGATCATCATTGGCATTGTGATCCGTCACTACAAGGTTGGAGTCACCAATACCCACCGGAGCATCACTACCCTATTGATACTCCACAACCATTTGAACATCGCGAAGAGAGGAGAGATAGTTCTGCAGATGTCACAACTCAGTTAGAGGATACCTCAGTGAGATTCATGGCATCAACTGATAACAGTTTGGAGTGCCAAACCAACTCTATGCGTCACCTGGAGCAGCAAATGGCGGTCCTCATGGAAACAATTTCAACTAGCTACCAAGAGGAAGAGATGAGGGCTACAAATCAAGAGGCGACAAATCAAGTTTGGTTATATGATGACGATCACTCAACCAACCAAGTTTGGGGGAGTGATCCTACTAGTGTGGAAGAGTCGAGGGAACTTGAGCCTCTACAAGAGATTGAGCTTACTTCAGAGATGTTATCCGAGGAGTTCCCATGTGAAGATGAGTCGAATGTGATGTTGGAGAAGGAAGAGACGTTCGAAGATTCTGATTTGAGCCCATCGATGGAGACATGTTCTATGCCATATGTGGATCCTTATTTTCCATCGATGCCAACTTCACCGCACTACATCCTCCAAAATGCAAAGCCAAATCAAGAATCATTCTCCCATGCTTGCCATTTAAAGACGAATGTTGTTGGAGCGACGAGCTTACACTGCTACAATCTTGCCAATCTTGAGGGCATACTGAATGAAGACCCATTAGTGGTATCATACGATACTTACTATGGGCGGCAGCCGCTCTTTGATGGTTGCTTCTGATGGTCAAGCCGACGACTAAAAATCAGCGCTTCTTGGGAGGCAACCCAAGCGTATCTTTTGCTATTTAGTTTTGTTATTTGATTTTCAGTTTTTGTTTTTAGTTTTGTTTATCTCTCGAGTCGAATATTTTACCATTTGCATTCTTCTCTTGCTAGGTACTCAGTTGGAGCAATGAACCCCTACAACAGTAGAACTTTCAAAAGTCAATCTTCCTCAACCCTCATGCAAGCGTATTGATCAGGGGAGTTTACTTTTTCCCTTTTGATTCATTTGAAAATTGAGGACAATGTTTCATTTAAGTTTGGGGGAGTGGCTTGCATGTTTTACTTGTTTTAACCACATGTTGTGTGCTTAATCGACACTTGAATCGTCCGATTATTATGAGCTAAAAAGTTTTTTTTATGAGTTCAAACTTGAGAAAAGAATGAATTATAGTAGTGACTATTCAATGAGGATTTTGATCTCACTATGCATATGAACTTGATTGTTGATGATTATTGGACTTGTACACGAATATCCTAATTTGAGTTAGCATGCCAAGAATGAGGAATATATTGAGCACAATGAGTCATGATCTTGTGGATTGCATGTTGAATAGTGATAATTGTTGTGAACTTAATGATTTGTCTTGAGCATCTTGGAGTTATCCTAGAACCTATTTGATGATGACACCTTGAGGCGAAATTTTATAGTTACAAACTTGACTTGGAAATGATCTAGGCGATCTTTGGACCGTTTGAGCCTTTCAAGCTACCATGAAAATATCAATCTCTAGTATCCTAATTTGAGCTTAATTGAGAAAGAATGGAGTATGTTTAACATACTATTAGCCCCCATTCAACATTCTTTGGCAAACTCATTATACCCACCTTTATGAGCCTAAATTTAAAGAATTATCTTTACCTAAAGGGACTATAATAATTCTCATTAGATGCACATAATTTGCTATATTTTAATGAGCTATAGTTGAAAAAAAATGATGAATGAGAAAAGAAAACGATAGATAAAGCCTTGAAAAAAATTTATCTAAATAAGACCCAAAGTGGCCAAGGCTATAAAAGAAAAAGAAGAGAAGCTCAATTTTTTTGTGCTACAAATATGAACATTACATGATTATACTCTCTTCTTTGTGATACCCTATCTTTTCTTTGAAGCCAACACCAAAGGCCTTACATTACAAGCTTAAAAAGTCCTTTTGATCAAAGTCTAGGGAGTAACTATCATTAGTGGAGAAGTTGTTTGAAAATAGGCATATGTGATGCTTGATGATAATCTTGACTTTGAGTTGATTAACATGATTTGATCTTGAATATGTGCATGAAACTTGAGATTGAAATTAGCACACACACATGTTCCGATTTTGAGATATGTTACTTGACTTAGGAGAAAACATGTCTTGTCAACTTTTGCATATGTGCATGAAATTTCTGAGAATAATGAGAGTCATGAAATAATGTTTTAAGTATCAAGAATGAACTCTACCTTATGATTTTAATGCTTAATCGAGGACGATTAAGTGATAAGTTTGGGGGAGTTGATAGGGTTGAATATTACGTGTATTTATGCTATGATATGTATATATTTTCGTGTTGATTCTTGGATTATTTTACGATTTTTGGTATATATTTCTATATTTCAGGAATCAATGTTGAAATGCATAAAAGTAGAGGAAATGAGCCAAAAATGATGAAAAATGACCAAATCGAGCGAACGCGTCAAATCAGGGAAAAGAATAAAAGAATAAAAGAAAATAAAAAAATAATAATAAAAAAGCATTTCGATCGATCGAGCCACCAACCTCGATCGATCGGCGTGGGCAGAAGTTTGGCGATCGATCGAGCAGTCAGTCTCGATCGATCGGCCGGAAGAATTTGCTGAAAAATAAATTCCTTATAGAGTTTGGGTCCAATAGGGAAGTCCTTGATTCTTATCCCTCTATATTTATAGACGAAAATCAGAAGAAAAAGCATACTTTTTAACCTAGGAATAGCCCCCACTCCTCCATACTCCATATCACCTTCATCCACCAGCACCACTTCATCCTAGGAATTGGAACAAGCCAACAAGAGAATTGAGGATCACGATCGAGAAAGAAGCGAAGGAAGGATCAAGAATCAACGAAGAAGTCGACTTGGGAGTTTTCTTTTACTTTTCTATTATTGTTTTACATGAATAATTGGATTTGTTGTGTTTTTTATGATTGAGTGTGATGCCCCGAAATTAATTAATTGCGATTAAGGCACTAATTGTGTTTATATGATGAATCATGTGGTAATTGATTTATGTGATGGGTAATAAGATGTTAACATGATTTAATTGTGTTGATTACTAAATATGAGGAAGATGTGAATTTAGAGGAAGTATATTGCGTTTTACTAAATGCTTGTAAAATGCTATGAAGAAGTATTTTATGAATCATCTTAAGTTTGGGGTGTGATTTTAAAATTAATCCCCAACCCCCCCTTCTTAACCCTTCACCCTTCATTTTAACCCCATTTTCACCTTTACTCTTTTAAAACCCCTCAACTCATCCTCAACACTAAACCACTCCACATTTTCGAAATTGTTCAAGGGAGGAAGGAGGAAACTCCACAAAACTTGAGTTTGTGTGATTTTTATCAAGATTTGGAGTCTTCAAGAGGTATGGGACTCTCCCTAAAGTTTTGATGATGTTTGGATTTGAAATGTGGTGATTTTTGAAGTGGTTATGTGGGTTGTTTTGGGGTATGTGTTATATATGTTTGGGGTATGATTTTTGAAGTGTTTTATGTGGGTTTTAGTGGGTTATGATGTTATTGTTGGGAAGTTTGGTTTTGAAAGGTATGAAGATAAGCTTGGAAAATGCACATGAAAATGGTGAAATCGCGACCACTGGTTGTGGCGATCGATCGCTACAAATGCAGCGATCGATCGCCGAGAGGCAGTACGCGAAAATGAGGATAGGCGATCGATCGCCTCAAATGGCGCGATCGATCGCCAACGTCCAGTAGCGAAATGAGCATCAAGGCGATCGATCGCCTCATTTTAAGTGATCGATCGCCGCTATGTGAAAAATCTGGCGATCGATCGCCATGTTTTGAGCGATCGATCGCCACTGTTCAAAAGTAGGAAAATGATGATTTTTGTTAAATTTTTGGTATTGGGCTATTGTTAAGCTTCTATAAAAATCAAAACCAACTAATCATGAATTTAGGTAAATCATGCAAGGTATGATAAACATGCAATTCATATGATCCCCCTAAACTTAAGGTCGTGCATTGTCCTCAATATACTGAACCGAGAAAAAATAAGAACGAGGCACATACTTGTTTCGACGACCGTCAGTAGTCGTCGCTCTCCTCATTATCCTGATCATGGGGATATGTTGGAAACTTTGGTGGCTACGGTGGTTGGAGATTTATAAACGAGACGACTTTGGGTAAGAATTGCATCAAAAAAAAAATTAACTAAGGATCAACAAAACAGAAAATCTAAAGGATAAAAAAATTTAACTAAGGATCAACAAAACAGAAAATCTAAAGGATAGAAAACTTGGGTTGTCTTTTACCCTCCACACTTGCTTGAACATATCTCTCTTGTTCTTTAGCTTCTTCACAACTTTTTTGACAGCGGTGACCACTTTGTGCAGCTTTCCAGTCATATCAATCTTGCAACATTGCTCAACTCTCTCAGTTGTCGGCATTTGGACCTTCTTACAATCCTTTGGTTTCTCCATGACATGTGGGGTGGTAGTCATTTTAAATACATTAAAAATGATTTTTTCATCTTCAATCTACATTGATAGCTCACCTAGTTTGACATCTATTTTTGTTTCCCCTGTAGCCAAGAACAGTCGTCCCAAGATTAGCGGCATCTCCTCGTCTTTTTGTATATCTAGAATGATGAAGTCTGCTGGAAGGTAGAGTTTGCCCACTTTCACTAACACATCTTCCACTATACCATAAGGGTATGTGAGAGACATATCCACCATTTGCAGTGTGATGTTTGTTGGTTTCGCCTTCCCAAGTCCTAAGTTCCTAAAAACAGATAGAGGCATTAAATTTATACTAGCTCCAAGATCACATAAAGCTTTAAAAGAAGAACTACCAATAATACAAGGGGTAATAAAACTCCCCAGCTCTTTCAATTTCAGTTGCAGCTTTTTTTAGGATTGCAGTACATTCCTCAGTCAGATTCACTATCTCAAAGTCTTCCATCTTGCGCTTCCTAGCCATCACGTCCTTCACGAACTTTGCATAATTGGACACTTGTTGCAAAGCATCAGCAAAAGGAATGTTGATATGAATTTTCTTGAAATTTTCAAGAACTTTGCAAACTGATCGTCTATTGCCTTCTTCTTGAAGCGTTGAGGATATGGAAGAGTAGGCTTATACATTGGGGGTTTCACGGGTTGAGTGTCATGCTGCTCCTTTTTGACCTACTTAGAGGTTTCAACTGACTTTGGAGTTTCTTCCTTTGTTGATTCATCACTATGCACAAATTATGATTTACCGACTTCATTACCACTTCTCAATGTGATGGCATGACACCGTTCTTTTGGATTTACCTCAGTATTGCCAGGAAATGTCCCGGATTGTTGATGATTCATAGCATTTGCAAGTTGACCAATTGAGACCTCTAACGATTTCATTGTGGCGCCCATATTGTTCATTTGAATCTCAATATTGTTCAGCCTCGTCTCATTATGCTAAAACCTTTTGGAGGATTCAGTTACAAAAGTACCAACTAAATTTTTCAAAAGAAGGCTTACCTTCAATTTTCTGAGGTATATATCCAGGAGGCGGGTTCAAAGCATTATTGATTTCGGTATCCAGTATGATATTGATTAGGCACATAATTACCTCGATAGTTGTTTTGATACCGATTGTTCAGAAATTGAGCTTGCTCTTGATCCGAATCCTCTACAGTTAAGACACACCAGCAGCCGCGGCGACAGACTCAATAGTAGGTGGAGTCCCTTGCTTGTTCATGAGTGCTACCTGCGTAGTAAGAGCAGCTAATTGTGCAGATAATGTAGTAAATTGATCAACTTCGTACATACCTACTGGTTTCCGCACTATTGCTCAATGGGTTGGCCATGGTAACTGTTGGCAGCCATTTTCTCAAGTAATTCATATGCATCCTCGGCTGTCTTGGAGAAAAGAGTTCCTCCTGCTGCAGCATCCAATATGATTCGAGTGGGACCGTTCAATCCATTGTAAAAAAGATGGATTTTTACCCAACTCTCGTAGTTATGCTATGGGCATTTTCTGAGTAAGTCTTTGAAACGTTACCATGACTCATACATCTGTTCAGAATCATGATGCTTAAAGGTGCTGATCTCGGTCCTTAAGAAGACTTTGCTGGTGGAAAGAACTTTGCCAGAAATTTGGATGCCATGTCATCCCATGTCGTGATACCTCCGATTGGCAAAGATTGAAGCCAACTTCTTGCTTGATCTCTAAGAGAGAACGGGAATAGGCGCAGTCTGATGGTGTCTTCAGTAACACCATGTATCTTTATAGTGTCTGCTATTTCAAGAAATATCCTCAGATGGAGATTATGATCATTCACAGTTGAACAACATAATTGGTTTTGCTGCACCATGTTGATCAATGCTGGCTTCAGTACAAAAATGTTTGCACTGATGGTATGACGAGCAATATCGGAGTAGTTATTATTGATCACGGGTTTAAAATGATCTCTAATAGCTACTGGAACAGCTTGGCTTCATGATTTTCAGCAGCCATTTGACTCAACTTGTCCCTTCTTGCTTTACGTAGTCGTCGAGCAGTTCTTTCGATTTTGGAATCAAATAAAAGCAATTTATGCCTTGTATATCGTCGAATACACTTCAAAAATCAAGAAACACAAAAAATATATCTCATGTATTAAATAAAATAAAAGTTCTAAATCAAAACTAAGATTACTTGGCACAATATTAGAATTAAACTATATTATTAAATCCCCGACAACGGGCCCAAAAACTTGTTGCGTGCAAACGTATCGCAATCGTACAATGTCAAGTTTTAGTATAGAAATTTGAATACGGATATTGAACCCACGAGGATTGGTATATATATTAATTAAATACTTCTGCTAGGTCTTAATCCTATTTAGAAAACGAGTAGTGTTATTGGTTGTCAAATAACGTAAATCACTAACTAGCAGTTCCATCAATTCAAGAGACTTAATTATGAGAAGATTTTAGAGGTCCGATTCACTTGATATCAACTATGATTCTTTTGATCAATTACAATGTTATAGATTTATCTAGTTTATTAGCCAAGAATTCTTAAGTGTTTCCTACTCCCCTTCCCAAGTGATAGTAGAAATTATCATTCAACAACAACCTTGATATCCCTATCTAAGATTAAATATTAAACAATATTGATTGTACAATAATTCTTTCAAAGGCCTCAATGGAGTTATACGTCTGTCGACGATATAAACATCCACGATGTGTTTTCCTATGTCCGGTTCACAATCATCTCTTTCGAGTGATAGATCACAAACAAATATTACATTTAATCAATGGCCAGTCAATTAAATTGCATTCAAAGCAAGAAACCACAAATAAACCATGTGATAAATCCTAATATGTAAATCAATCAAACCAAAACATAATATCCAATCAAGCTACGTATTCCCCCTAGAAAGAAGGGAGTAGTTCATCCTAGAATTCATAAAACGCATAGACATGTTTGAGAAATTCATAAACGAACGAAAGTAAGAGATACAAAATGATATGGAAGCAATTCTCCGCCCCTAAATGAAAACCGCCTTCGTTTTGTGATGAAATCCTTGCCCATGGAATCCTAGCAGCCTCTCAATGTGTCTTGCCCTTGAAAGAATGTCAAAAGTCCCTAAAAAAAATAGGTTAGACTACCCTTTAAACCCATGCACCCATCAATTTCTAATGGGCTGAACTCGCGCAGCGATCGATCTCTGTTTTCCAGCGGTTGATCTCTGCGTCATATTTTTCAAAAATCTTCTTTTGGCGATCGATCTCTATATTTCAGCGATCGATCGATGTGTCGCCAAATTTGTTTGCCAACATTCTGTCCATAGTGATCGATCTCTATTTTTATGGAGAGATCTCTATTTTCAGGGATCAATCTCTGATGGCAGATTCTTCATCTTCGATTTTTCTTCTTTTTCTTCGTCTTGCCTTGACTGTATTCCACCATTTTCTCGTTATTTCATGTCATTTTCCTTCTCATAGCACTCATCATTACTTGGATTCCTGTAAACACAAAACAGACACAAAACACATAATTCTGATCTAAAAACCAACATCAATCCAAAAGAAATAATAAGAGCAAAAACTCACTTATCAACGATCTATCAGTGGTCTTGATTTATTGCTTCGATAGTGTCTTGAAACAATGAACAAATGGTGAGAAGAACTTGAGTTTTTTTAGTTATTCTGGTGAAATCCCTTCGATGATCATTAATATTGAAAGAAATAATTTCTTAAACTGTATGTGTAAAAATGATGACAATAAATATATGAACATTTCATTACTTGCTGGGAATATCTCATATTTTCTATGATAGGCATTATATCCATCCGTATATATCCATCAGCATGTGGTTAATGAAATAATAATATGTTTAATGACATGTTAATAAAAAATAAAAGCCAATTATCCTGCTTGAACTATCAAATTCCGTGATTCATGGGATATCACTTTTTATCGTGGTGGTTGTCAACTATTCAGTATTTAGGAATGGAAATGGGTCTTGTTCTTACCCGGACCAGTCGGCCTGGTTCAACCGGGTCTTGAAGCGGGGCGATAACGTTGCATTATTTGTAGAGTTTCCCAACAAAATAGCCTCCAATTTAAAGTACACAGAGAGAATCAAAAATTTCTTGCTGACAATTATCACAAGTAGAAACCATTGCAGGCATTATAGACTCCTCCATTGCATATCCAACTTTATAAGCAAGTCCAAGCAAGTCCATGAAGAGTTTTCCAAAATCGAAACTTCCCAACTTCGAGCATACCTGAAACAAGTTAGCGAATGTACTTATGTTAGGCTTCATAGCCATGTAAAGCATTTTATGAAAAACCTGAAAAAATTTGTTGGGGACATATTTCTAAGTTTTGGTGATAACAAACATCTACGCTTGAAGCGTCTATTGCATCAAGAAGTCGACTGACGAGAAGCCTGCTGACTGACTCTACAAATATCTTCCGGAAAAAGCAGTCTACTGCTTCAATCATCATCTATCGGATGCAAAGAGTAGAAGTCTACCGGATGCAAAGAGTACAAGTATACCGGATAAGAAGACTAGAAGTCTACTGGATGAGGAGTAATTGTAGTCCATTGGCAAGTCCGCTGGTGAGTTATCTAAAAGAGACCAGCATACGATTTAGAAGATCTTAGTCCAGCAGACTAAGTTGCCAAGAAGAAAACCAGTAGACGTAAGAGAACAAAAAGGATAAAGAGCCTGAACAATGTTATTCTGACAATAGTACAAACAGAGTGCCGCACTACCATATCAGCACCACCAATCTTGTCAGAATAAACTAGCCGCTGTGAACGGATTGGAAAGAAGACAAAAAGAATTTGGACGTAAATCAGGAAGCTGATTTCAAGCGATTCTTTCCATTTGAAGAGTAGTTGTCGTTAGACTTTCGAGTCTATAAATACGCCAACAAGCAGATTGAAGAAAGCTCTCTTTGAATCTTGAATCTTCTACATACTCAAAACAAAAGTCTTTACAGACATTCACTGGAATATTCTGAAGTTTTGCAGAGCAGCATTTAAGCTTTCAAAGTGATTTGAAGATCTAAGTATTCAAGTCTGCTGTTCAAGAACACTCGCATTTAAACAATGCTTTATTCATTTTGAGATAGTGTTGAGAAAATTATTCTATTATTCAGACTTAGTTCTGAAATCGATTGTAATCATTGTAATTCTATATGGCTAGTAGTTTAGGCAATCTGTGTGTGTGCCTAAGTAGGTTGTATACTGAAAAGTGTAAACCAAAGCCTTCTAGTGTAACCTTCATGCAAAGGAAGAAGGGGAGACGTAGAAGCGTTTGTGCTTAGAACTTCCAAAAACAATCCATGTGTCATTTCTATTCTGTCACTTACTCTACTGCATTTTATTTTTGCCTTCAGTTATTTATTCACAAGACCGGTGGACATCTTCTGCACTATTCATTAGTTGTCCACTACCTTACATTAGATTGAGATTTTACCGCAGTACTTAACAGTCTGCTGTAAACCAAAGAAAATACAATTTGAGCTAGTATTTATTCAACCCCCCTTATAACCTCTATTTCGATCCTAACAAATGGTATCAAAGCCAGGTTCTCAATTTATAGAATACAAGAACTGATGGCCTCATTCAACAAGATTCTGATGTTCTCTAAAGCTTACTATGATGATTGGAGAATTCGTATGCAAGCTCATCTGTCTGCTCAGGACGTTGATATTTGGTACGTCATTACTAACGAACCAATGAAGATCTGGAAACTAAATCATGCTACTAGAACTTTAGATGATGAACCTCAGATGCTTGAAAAGGCCAGATCTACATGGACCAACGAAGAGAATAAGAAAGCAATTCTGGAAATGTTGCTAAGGACATATTCAAGACACTGGACAAAAATATGTTAAGTAAAATAAAGATGTGTTCTACAACCAAAGAGATTTGGTAGAAGCTAGCACAACTGTGTGAGGGTAATGATCAGACAAACGAGAACAAGTTAACAGTTGCCTTACAAAAGTTTGAAAACATTAGATGAAGCCTGAAGAAACTCTAAACGAATTCGATGAAAGAGTTACGGGCATTGTAAACGAGCTTACTAGTCTTGGCAAGGAACACTCAAACAGAGAGTTAGTTCTGAAAGTGATGAGAAGACTCGCAAGAGAATCGGATGTTAAAATTATCGCCATGAGAGAGTCAAAGGATTTGAATAAAATAGGTCTAAATGATCTATTTGCTGATTTAAAGGCCTATGAGTTTGAGCTAGGCATTCGATGTGATAATGAACTTAGCACAGTCAACCGACGAAGGCCCTTGCTGCATTGAGTCCTTGTCTACTGCAGTCGAGATGACTCTAGAAAAGATTTGTACCAATGCGATGACGATGTTTGTTAAGAAGTTTGGAAATTCCTGAAGAAAAGCTATAAGACATATCAGATTTATCCTAGGAAGCACAACTCCAAGGATAGATAATATGAAGATGATAGTTTGTGCTTCAATTGTCACAAGCCAGAACACTTCATCGATGGCTGTTCCAAACCTAAGAAAGATGATCAAAAGAGAAGTTCCAAGGGAAAATGAACAAAAGGTTCTCGTCGCAGAGGAGAACAAAAGCAAGTAGACATACACTGACTTAGACTCAGACGAGTCCATTGAATAATCCAGTGACATCGAAGTTGAAGGATTCCACTGCCTCATGGCGATTGATGATACCGAGGTAACAAAATCAAATAATTCTGAATTTTCTTATGAAGAGCTTACCAATGCATTACAGGACATGATAAATGAGTACCAAACGTTGTACGAGTCATTCAAGAATTATAAGACTGGAAATACTAGCCCAAATGAACAGCAGACTAGCAAGCTTGGCTGTGAACAGTCAAGTGAACTATAGAGCTTTAAGGCACGAGTTAGTCAATACGAACTTGAAAAGGACAAACTCCAATGCGAAAACCAACGACTCAAAAATTTGGTTTGCGCATGGAACACGTCAGCAGCTAAAAAGGACAAAATGCAAGAGTTATTAAGGTTTGCCGGTAACTTTGCTGGTATAGGCTATAATGACTATGACTGTAAGAATGATAGCTCAAGTACTAAACTGTGTCTGGAGAAAAAACAAGTTCAAACCAATGAACTTTGTGAGATCCAGCATATTATATGATCCCATCGAGTCTGAATTGGAACCTGTTGAACCAGCACACTTCAAAGAGCAGACTTCATACAAGGGTATTGGCTACGTTGACCCAGTAGAGAAGCCTAAGCAGTACACAAGTCTAATTATGGACATAAGTCTATTGGTCAAGCTAATCAACAGGTTAAACCCAGCTGGTATCATAACTGTATGCCTGTTCAAAGAAGATATATGCCAAATAACAGGAACCAAAGACCGAGACAACATGCATACACATCTTATCACAATTCTTATCGTATGCCACATCACAAGACACAAACACCTCATTTAGCACACACATTTCAGGCACATAAAACCCAAAGATTCAGGGTGATTCAAGTGTGGGTCCCGAAAGGTCTAATCATGTCTGGACCCAAGTAGGATTGGTACCAATGTTTCATCGCTTTAATTGCAAAGTTCGGAACTCGGAGTGGTTTCTGGACAGTGGATGTTCTAGACATATGACAGGAAACGCATGTCTACTGATAGAATTAGCAGACACTACCGAACCAAGAATAACGTTCGGAGACAACTCGAAAGGTAAAATCGTGGGTAAGGGTAAGATTATCCATGGTAACATTATCATTAAAGATGTGCTATTAGTTGAAAATCTTTGTTATAACCTGATTAGCATAAGTCAACTTTGCGATAATGGACATTCAGTAAAGTTTAACCAGCACACTTGCAAGATTAGATCTATTGATAGTAACATACTGCTGGTAGGAAAGAGATACCAGAATACATATAAATTTTGACTGGAGTTTTGATGAACATGCCTCACCTACTTGTTTTGCTGCCATAAATACGTGGCTTTGGCACAAGCGTTTGAGTCACTTAAATTTTAAAACTATTGCAAGTCTGCGTAAGCTAGATATAGTTGATGGCTTTCCCCAAATAGAGTTCTCAAAATACATTATCTGTTCAGCATGCCAACTTAGTAAGCAAATCAGATCTACATTTAAGAACAATGGTAGTAAATCTTCTTCTCGGTGCCTAGAGTTGCTGCACATGGATCTTTTTGGTCCTATACCAGTAATAAGTCTAGGAGGAATGAACTATACTATAGTATTAATAGACGATTTCTCTCGTTTTACGTGGGTTCTGTTTCAAACTGGCAAAGATCAGGCTACACCTAAGCTGATCAAACTACTGAAAAGACTTCAAAACGAGAAGTTGTGTGTGATAGATAGAATTCGTAGTGACAATGGTACTGATTTACCAATCATTCACTCGAATCAAATCTAGACGATCTAGGTATTAAACACGAAACTCTACTGTAAGAACTCCACAACAAAATGGAGTTGTTGAGCGTAGAAACCGCACTTTGAAAGAAGCTGCGCAAACTATGCTTGCAAAATCAGGTATCTCTCAGAGATTTTGGGCAGAAGTAGTAAACTCAGCTTGCTACACGCAGAACAGATCGATGATTAATAAACGAGTCAACAAAACACCATATGAGATATGGAATGATAATAAGCCAAATATTTCTTATTTTTATGTGTTTGTGTTGCAAATGTTTTTGTTGGTTACGGATTTTAAAGATGACAAAACAGATCAGACCGATAAAGTAAATGACAAAACAGACCAGACTGATTAGTGACAAACAGACCAGATCAATGTCAACCAGATCAGAACAGACCAGATCAATGCAGAACAGATCAGAACTTACTAAGTTAGCAAACTTCGTTCATCAGTCCGAATAATCAACGACTATTTATTGAATCATTTAATGGTGCATTTAATGCTGAAAAAGACCAAGGACTGAAGATTACCTTAAATGGTAAATAGACAAAGGAGATCTTATCTGACAAGCGCCGAAAGAACAGACCAGAAGGGAAAATGTCTAATATAGAAGATGCAGCTTGTTCAGAGACTGACCAAAGTATAGAGTTGCACACAAAAGGAAATATTATCGTTGACAGAAATGCTTATATATAAATGCAACTTAAAATGCTCAAAGCGTAGGATACAAGAGATTCAACACGCATACGAGATCAAAAATCAATCACTTTATTTGAGCATTCATTTGAGCAGAACACTATCATTGAAAGACTTTGCTTTATCTATCTGCTCAAAGTTAGAAGCACGGCTTATTATTTTATTTGATCGCTTAAGGATTATTTGTGCTTAGATTAATTCACTTTGTCAATTGTATTTGCTCTAAGATAGAAGAGTGATCTCTTTGTAACTGTCAGAAGTATTGTGTCTGAACAGATTGAGAGACTAGGAGTTTCAGTATGGTAGTGGGGGTAAATCCAGCTGATTCAGGGTTGTACAACAGGATTGTATTACTCAAAGTCTTCTAGCGAATCCTTCCTGCAAAGGAAGAAGGGGAGACGTAGAAGCGTTGTGCTTCGAACTTCCAGAAACAATTCTTGTGTCATTTACTTTCTATAATTTACCTTTCAGTTGTTATCACTCACAAGTCCAGCAGACGTCTTCCGCACTATTATCAGTGTCTGTTGACTTGCAATTAATTGAGAAGCTACTGCAGTACTTAACAACCTGCAGTAACAAAGAAGAATCAAATTTGAGTCTAGTGTTTATTCAACCTCCCTTCTAAACACTACTCCGATCCTAACAAGTGGTATCAGAGCAAGGTCTTCTCAATCTTGAAAAATACTAAAAACTGATGGCCTCATTCAGCAAGATTCCCATGTTCAAGAAAGATGAATACGATGACTGGAGAATTCATAGCAAGCACATCTGAGTGCTCAAGACGATGACATGTGGTTCGTCATCACTGATGGACCAATGAAGATCATGAAGATCAACACAGCAGCTGCCATTACTAGTGGTGAAGCTCAGATGGTCGTAAAGGACAGAGCATCCTGGACAAATGAGGAAAAGAAGAAAGCAAATCTGGACAATGTGGCTAAGGACATATTGCTCAAAACAATTGACAAAAACATGTTCAATAAAATTAAGATGTGTCCCACTGCAAAAGACATCTGGGAAAAGATTGCTCAGCTGTGTGAAAATGACCAAACCAAGGAAAACAAGCTCACTGTCGCTCTACAGAAGTTCGAAATATCAAAATGATGTATGGAGAAACTCTCAGTGAGTATGATGAAAGAGTAACTGGAATCATCAATGAACTCAACAGCCTAGGTAATGATCTATCCAACAAAGAAGTCACCATAAAGGTCATGAGAGGTCTCCCAAGAGAATGGGATGTAAAAACAATTGCCATGAGAGAATCCAAAGATTTAAACAAGATAGATCTACATGATCTATTTGCTGACTTAAAGGCATACAAGTTTGAACTAGGCATTCGGATTGAAGATGAACCCAGTACCAGTCAACCAACCAAGGGCCTTACTGCATCAGAGTCCCTGTCCACCACAACAGAGATGACTCCCGAACAAATATGCAATGATGCAATGGCACTGTTTGTCAAGAATTTTGGAAAATTCATGCAAAAGAATCAAAAGACCTATCAATCTTATCGAAGAAAGCAGAACTTCAAAAGTAGATCGGATGAGGATGACCGCGTTTGCTTCAACTGTCTTAAACCATGACATTTTATCGCTGACTGTCCTAAGCCAAAGAAGGATGATCAGAAAAGAGGATCCAAGGACCATAGGAAGTCCAAGGAAAAGAGAAGATCATCCAGAAGGGACAGGGACCAGAAAGTACTGGTGGCTGAAGAAAACAAGAGCAAATGGGCCGATTCAGAATCAGATCAGAACAATCTACCAGCTCATCCAGTGAGAGTGATGATGAAGAAGTTCACTGTCTAATGGCCAATAATAATAGTGTGGTAACTGACTCTAATCTCTCTGAATTTACACATAATGAACTCACTAATGCATTGCAAGACATGATTAATGAGTATCAGATGTTGTATGAATCCTTCGAGAATTATAAGACTGAACATTCAATCCCAATAGAACATCAAAACAAAAAACTTGATTGTGAACATTCAAAGGAGTTGGAATGCCTAAGGGATAAAGTAAGTCTACTCGAGAAAGAAAGGGATGAAGCCAGATGTGGACACCAGAAACTCATTAAACTAGTTCGCACATGGAACGCATCAACTGCCAGAAAAATGAGATGCTTGAGTCAATAAGGCTTGCTGGTGATCTCACCGGTATATGCTACACTAACAATGAAAGTAACTCATTTGGTATCAAATCTCAAATGTGTCTAGAGAAGAACAATGTTCAAGCAATGAACTTTGTCAGATCCAGCACAGTATATGAACCAAGTGAATTGGATAAAGAACCTGTTAAGCCAATACTCATCAAGGAATGGGCATCACAGAAAGGTATAGGTTATGTTGAGCCAATAGAGAAAGCTAGACCAGGGCTAAAGTTCAGAAATGGACATAAGCCCACTGGTCAGGCAACTCGAGAGGTGAAACCCAACTGGTACTATAATTGTATGTCTGTCCAGAAGAGGTATATGCTTCCCAACAGAAACCAAAAACCAAAACAACTTGCATACACTCATTATCACATACATCACCCAAGAACACCATCACCACTTAATGCACACACATTTCAGGACACACACAGACCCAAACAATTCAGGGTTATACAAGTGTGGGTCCAGAAAGGACTAATCTTGTCTGGACCCAAGTAGGATTGGGCACCAATCAAATTATTGCTTTAATTGTAGAAAACTAGAATCCATCAAGTTCGGAGCTCAGAGTGGTTTCTGGACAGTGGATGTTCTAGACACATGACAGGGAACGCTTGTCTGTTGTCCGAATTGGTTGACACCACCGGACCAAGAATAACTTTTGGTGACAACGCGAAAGATAGAACCATGGGTAAGGGTGAGATTATCCACGGTAACATCATTATTAAAGATATACTGATGGTTGAAAATTTATGCTATAATCTGATTAGTATAAGTCAATTATGTGATAATGGTTTTACCATAGAATTTCACAAATACACTTGCACTGTTAAGTCATCTAATGGTAAAACCATGCTGGTAGGAATCAGGAATGGAAATACTTATAAGATTAACTGGAATCATGATCAACCTGATAATCCTACTTGTTTCATCGCTCATAACGATGATAAACATTGGCTATGGCATAAACGCTTGAATCATCTTAATTTCAAGACTATTTCTAGCCTATGTAAAATTGATTTAGTTATCGGTCTGCCCAAGATCAACTTTGCTAAGGATAAGATCTGTCAAGATTGTCAAATGGGCAAGCAAGTCAGATCATCCTTTAAGAACAAGAAGGCCAAATCCTCCTCACGCTGCTTAGATTTATTGCAAATGGACTTGTTCGGTCCAATACCAATAACAAGTTAGGGGATGCGGTATACTCTTGTTGTTATTGATGATTACTCACGTTTTACATGGACTATATTTTTTAGCAGTAAAGACCAAACCGACCCGGAATTGATTAAGCTGTTGAAACGCATTCAGAACGAGAAATCCTCTGGGATAGACATGATTCGAAGCGACAAAGGCACTGATTCTCAAATCAAAATCTTGAATCCTTTCTAGATGACCAAGGGATCAGACATGAATACTCAGCAGCTCGCACTCCTCAACAAAATGGAGTTGCAGAAGACGCAACAGAATGCTCAAGGAAGCAGCAAGAACAATGCTTGCTGACTCTGGAATCTCTCAAAAGTTTTGGGCAGAGGCTGTAAATACTACATGTTATACACAGAATCGGTCCGTGATTAATAAAAAATTAAATGCAACACCGTACGAAGTATGGACAAATAATAGACCGACTATTTCATATTTTCATATCTTCGGCTGCAAATGTTATATTCATGACAACAGTAAGAATCATCTAACCGCTTTTGAATCTAAATCAGATGATGGAATATTCTTAGGATATTCATCTGTTAGCAAAGCATTTCGTGTCTTCAATAATCAAAATCTAACTATGGAAGAGTCAATTCATGTAGTTTTTGATGAATTTCTTGATATTGAGAACCACAAGGAAATGATTCAAAATCAGATGGAAAATATCTATCTCGAAGCTAACAGTGATGATGAGAATGCAGTTAACAGGTTAAGAGACAATCCACCAGAACCTGAAGTACCAGACAGAGCGGTCGAAGCCACTGAAGTTCTACCAGATCGAGCTTATGTCGCTGATCGATAGTAGCGAATACCAACATAAAGATCAATATTGACGATATCAGTATTCTGCCTCCATCAGTGCCAGATGTTTTCAAATCAAACTACCGCTGGACTAAGAGGCATCCACCTGATCTGGTGATTGGAAGTCCATCTGCACCCATAAGAACTAGAGGACAGATGATGGATGAATTCACCTACGCTGCATTCATATCCAACCTGGAACCAAAACAGATTGACGAAGCTTTAGCTGACTATAACTGGATAGAGTCTATGCAAGAAGAGCTCAACCAATTTGAACAGAATCAGGTGTGGAGTTTAACTCCCAGACCAAGTGATCAGCCTGTTATTGGAACCATATCGGTTTTTAGAAACAAGCTAGATGCAAATGGCGTGGTAGTTAGAAACAATGCCAGACTTGTTGCACAAGGTTTCAGACAAGAAGAAGGAATCGACTTTGATGAATCCTTTGTTAGGAATCCATCATGCAATACACAGCGGAAAATAAAATTTTGGATTCCTACCAAGGACCTATACAAAGTGATCATACGGAGATAGTTAAGAATCATACCCTTGTAGCGTGTTTGTAGCAGAATCCTCGTTGCAAGACCACGAGTCAGGAACAAAGATTTGCACCTTCGTCTCTACTATATCCACACGATCAAATCGAAAAGGGTGTTCAAAAACAAGTTGCTAGACTCGTTCTTAAACCGGAACTAAACTCACGGTTCAAAACCGATCAACGGTGGCCGATCAAATCCCTATTCACGGCGGCGCGACAGCGTGAGGTTGGGAGGAAGAGGCAGCGGCCGGGAGTTAGATTATGGAGGCTATTAGGTTTTTATGATAATCAACTCAAATCTCATTTAACCTTGTTAGCATAATATAATATGTATTAGATTTAATTAAAGGCTTTCAAAAAGCCTCATTGGCCCAAACTCAATATATTAATTAAATCCATATATATAATACTTATAATTAAGACTTTTCTTAGTTAATTAACTCATCCAATGAATTATATCTCCCTTTATTGATTTAATCTTTTGTGTGACCCGATAGGATCTTGCAATGTTGGCAGCGACATAAAATCTAATTTTATGTCACAAGCAATGAGCGGTATCTAGCAACACATCAAGGCTACCCGAATTACAAGAATGTTATTGACTCGACATAACCTACGGACTGTGATAATATTAACCATGTAACTTAATCCCTTTGTCCAATGTGTTTAGATTGATCACGAGTCATGGAATAGTCATACTCATATATTCAATCTTTTATTTCTTGATCCCCAAGTAGAACTAGAATACACGAATAAGCTCGATATCACATAGCGACTCATTCGAGCACGGCCATGCAGTTTAGCCTTACTTGATCAAGGGCCCAAACACTTATCCTGTTATATAGGAGGGACAAATCCTTTCTTGATCACTCAACATCCCTCTACATAATTCGTGGTGTATCCAATGATTGTCTTTATAGTTTACCCTGTTACAGGTAACGTTTGACAATATCAAGATACATGACTCCTTATGTTGGGATCTCTGGTGATCTCAAGTCCTAAGGATTACATACATTATTATCACTATGAGAATTGCTTATGACGTTCATATAACTATCCATGTAGCATTTTCATGGTGGGTCTGTCCAGTACATCGTTCTCTAACATGCACTCATGTGTTGATTTGATATCTCATATCTATGAACAATTCATCAAGTCTCAATGCATTATCATTATCCTGATTCATGATAATACTTGACTAGGGACAATCTTTAAGAACAATACAATATTATTCTAAGGACATTAACTTATATATTAATTCATATAACACAGATACTCGAATAATATATAATAATGAATTGCCATTAATAAAACCATAATACATTGTATGTCATAAACAATCATCTAATGAGTTGTCTTAGGGCATATCCCAACATCCTTTGCACCAGTTGCCAGACTAGAAGCCATTCGAATCTTTCTTACATATGCTACTTTTAAAGATTTCAAAGTATGTCAAATGGAGGTGAAGAGTGCATTTCTTAATGGCAAACTTCAGGAGGAAGTCTACATCGAGCAACCTCCTGGATTTCTTAATCACTCGTTTTCAGATCACGTATACCTACTAAATAAAGCAGTGTATGGACTTAAACAAGCCCCCAGAGCCTGGTATGACACTCTGTCTCAATTCCTTCTGGATCATGATTTCCAGATTGGCTCAGTAGATAAAACTTTATTTAAATTTATTAAGGGGGAACATACTCTATTAATTCAAATATATGTTGATGATATCATTTTTGGGTCAACTAACCCCAAGCTTTGCGAGAAATTTTCTAAGTTAATGCAGAGCCAATTTGAGATGAGCATGATGGGAGAATTGTCATTCTTCCTGGGTCTACAAGTCAAACAGCTCGATAATCGAGTCTTCATTAATCAAACCAAGTACACCAAGGAGCTACTCAAACGGTTTGGTATGGAGACTTGCTCAACTGCTTCAACTCCGATGAGTCCATCAATCAAGTTAGATAAAGACAAATGGGAAACGTCAGTTGATGTAACAATGTATCGAGGTATAATCGGATCGCTGTTATATCTTACAGCAAGCCGGCCTGATATTATGTTTTCTGTTTGTATGTGTGCTAGATTTCAATCTAACCCTAAACAATCCCACTTCATTGCTGCTAAACGCATTTTAAAATATTTAAAAGGTTCTCAGAATGTTGGTCTCTGGTATCCCAAAGATTCTAACTTCAATTTGACTGGATATTCAGACGCTGACTATGCAGGATGTAAGATCGATCGCAAGAGCACCATTGGAGCTTGTCAATTCTTAGGTAAAAGATTGATCTCATGGTTTAGCAAGAAGCAAACGTCGATTGCCACATCCACAGCTGAGGCAGAATATCTCGCCGCCAGAAGCTGTTGAGCTCAAATGCTCTGGGTTCAACATCAGCTCAGAGACTATGGCATTCAAGCTGCTGAGTCACCAATCTTTTGCGAGAACACAAGTGCAATTGCTATTACATATAATCCAGTCTTGCACTCTCGAACTAAACATATATCAGAAATCATTTTATTCGAGATCATGTTGGCAAAAAGGAGATTCGGATCGAGTACATTTCAACAACCAGCAAGCTGCAGACATCTTCACTAAACCACTCCCCGATTCTAAGTTTATTTATTTTCGTCAAATTCTTGGTTTAATAGATCTATCTTAATATGTATTTTACGCATGCTCTACTTCGCTTTTAAAGTTTTAGTGTTAGTACATATCGATAATACAATGGTCAGTAAGATACAGACCGGTCCTGATTATCAGACCGATCTCCATCGATCTGATGTTATCCTATGATCTGACTCAAAACACAATCAATCTTTAACGTAGTAATATTTTACAGCTCGGACTGATCTAACTTTAACCGCCTTACTATACTCTCATCCAGTCCGTTAAAATTTGAATTTTAAAATACCATTCATCGAGATACAGACACGTGTCTAATATCTCTTTATTTATCAGGCTGTACATCTCACTCACCATTTTACTTTATCTTTTTACCGTTGTCTGCTTATATCTTCCTAAATTCCTCTCTATTCCATATTCGAATCCTAATCTTTCTAAATGGCAACCATTTCTCACAATTCATTATCTGTTGAGTTCGATGCTATATGCAGGATGGAAGATACAGAAATGGTGTCTACATTCATGAATCTGGAATCTCCAGGACTGCGGAAATTCTTGGAATGCGGCATGATGGTCTATCAATCGGCTATCAAAGAACTATTTTCCAACGTCGTATCTCGCAAGAATTCAATCTCTTCTTCAGTGAATGGCCAGATTGTTGAAATCTCTCAAGAGCTGTATACGGAGACGTTTGGACTTCCCACCTCTGGGATGTCCGACTTCGCTAATCTGTCCAAAGCTACTCTGGAATAATTTCAACGAAGAGTCTCAATCTTCAGACTTACACTTAGGCCTTCATTCAAGAAGAAGGAGATGTATTTCCACTTCCAAGTACTCTGCGACATCGTTGGAGTTCGGGGCCATGACAGCTATTCATTTTGGACAGAAAGTGAACTGGTCCTCCATTTTATTTGGTGTTTTCTGTCTGTTTTGCCGTTCCCCTGAGCAAGCTGCTGGAGTCCATGAATATGAGCTGGGGAAATATTCAGCACTCAGTCCGTTCAAGGTCATCAATCCTAAAGGACTGGCTCTGCTAAGATCCAAGAGTGCTCCCTCAACTCCCACTGATTTATTGACTGTCAAAATGGAGGTTGGTGCAAAACAGACTGCAGAGAAGAAGACAACAAGGGCCAAGCGAAAATTGGTAGTGCTCCAGACTGACTTGGATGAAACTCAGTCTGCCTCTACTACTTCATCCTAACCAAACCCCTACCAAAGAAGCCACGAACCCAACTCACCAAACCTCTGGCAACCTTAAACCCCAAACACATATCTACCTTTTCTCCGACCCAAGCAGCCCCTGTACTCCAAGCTCCACTCCCAAAATCCCAAGCTCCACTTCAAATATCAAAAGTCCACCGAAAATAGCCAAAGTGGTGCCCCCAGTCCCATCCAATATCCCAGCTGTCAAGGGGATTGTAATCAAAGAATTGGGCGATTATACCCAATCAGGGATTAGGCCCTCATCTGTTGCTGGAAAGGGCAAAGCCACCTTGACAGAGTCTGCACCCTCCAAGCCCAAATTAGCTGCTCAAATAGCTATTGACATTGCCATGGCACGCACGCCCCCGACACCCGACCCAACCCCTTGCACAAACACCCTTCTCCATTATAATACCTTAGGAAAAGTTTTCCCAAGTGCCAGCAGTAGACATTGGAAAGGCTGAGGAATCATAATAAAAATTTTCTTTTTTCCATGATTTTTTTTTCATCCCAAATTAAAATCCAACACCATACATCGATTTTTATGGATGAAAACTAGTAGGCAAAAAATTTTGGCTCGGGAAAACTATCACATTTCCCCACCATATGCGCTATGTTCCGCACTCACCGGCAGCTCATGCCCACAATCGGCCACTTGGTGCATCATCGTTGGCCCTTTCCCATCCCAAATGCAAATCCAACACCAAACATCGATTATTAGGGATGAAAATAGGTACGGAAAAGATTTTGGCTCGGGAAAACTATCACATTTCCCCACCATGCAAACAATTGGAACTATATGATGTATTATCCCTAAAAAGGGGATACGTAAATGCAGGGACCTTAATGATAGTATATGAACATGAGATCATTCAGTTTTTGTCATTTTGAGAAAACTCAAGAGCATATTTTTGCAAAAGACTCACAGTTCATGATAAATTATATGCCCTAAATTCCCTTATTATAAGAACATGTAAAAATAAATAACAGGCACATCATGCTTCCGTATTACAATAAAATTTTGACAAAACTATATACACCTTTTTGACCATAACAGCACCGTGTGAGGTGGGTCGTAAATCCACCAGTCGAAAAATTACTGCCCCAAACTATTTTACGAATGGCTCATCGTCATCCAACCTCAGCCCTTCCGGCGAGGTTAGTATGCAAGTTATTCGACTCCTTCAGAAACAGCATAGCACATCCTTAATTTGTTTTCTAGCTTAAGACGTGGAGTATAACCATATATAAGTAGATTTTAAAGAAATCCGAGAGATAGATGGGCAAAAGCCTTCGTTTTATTCTGGAAATACTTGTAATATTTATTGCATTAATATTTGTCCTCCTGGGAGGAGACTAACTTGTTAACCTATCAAAGACTGAATTAGAAAACAGAAATATTACAAAGAAAAGAAAAAAATTATTACCAAGTTATGAAAGTTGAAAATATTACAGCTTGGTGACTACAATATTTATTTCTGAGAAAACAATGGAGAATTTTTGATGTCCTTAGCTTCCTCTATGCCTGGCCTTATATAGGCATAAATCCGGATTCAAACTCTCGTTGAATGTTAAGTGCGCCTGTGAGTGCGCCTTTATCTCTTGGTCTGACATCTTTTGTCTGAATGTTCCAACTTTTCTCGTGAGTAGTCCATTATTTTGTCTGAGTGCGTTTAATGGTCCACGCCTTTTTTTCCTTTGTCGGGTAATATTTACATTATTGGCTTTTGTGGTCCCCGGGCTTTAGGAAAATGTGCCCTCTTGTCAGCAGGTTCTTTTTCTTTTCCTGCCTCTGATTTGTCAGGTTTGGGTCGGAATCCTTTCTCGAATTTTGATTCTTTCTGCTCCGGGCATGCTTGGCAAATCCGATCTTTCCATCGGCCAATATGTGCCATGTTGCAGAATTTCTAGTAAGTTTGTCGGAATCTTGTTCTCCCAAAGAATTCTTCTTTTTGTTTCGAAGAGCTCTTTGGCAAATCATGTTGTTATTCATGTCATGGAATTCAGCATGAAAGTTCCATTGGCTGGATTTTGAAAGAACTTGAATAAGTATTTGACTTTGTCCATTTCTGTTAGACAAACCCAAAGATCTCACGCTCGTCTGATTGAAGCTTCATCTTCGGTGATGGATCCAACTAATAATGATGCTTGATATTTTTAAGACGTTCCCATCTGGTCGTCTGAGTTTGATAAAATGAAAAGCTTCAATAAAACCTTTCTTTGCTGGTTGTGGAGCGGCACTGAAAAAATTCAACTCCTAAATATCTCCTCAAGCCAAACGTGAATTATTGGCCCATGTCTCGTGAACAGCTTCCCTGGTCCACTTTGATAATTTTGATATTTCATAGAACGTTGGTGCAACAGTATAAACCGAAGCCAGAGCTCCGAAATTATACCATTATTGTACCTCGTTTGGATGGCTACCTGGTTTCATCAAAACCCTTAGATATTTTCCGGAGATATCAACAATTATTTTGTTTAGGTTTATACCCGGTCAGGTAATCGGTTTCTCCCAAGTACGTTGGCAATCTTCTATAGGAGAACAGAATAAATCCTTGTTAATTTGAACCCTAGAAGTGATTGTCTGTGGTCTAAGGTTCAACTCTCCCTATTTTACCTCAGAGGTGCTGGGTTGACTTGAAGGTTCAGATTGTGATGACACCTGACCCTCAACATTCGTTATAGTTTGTGCATCCTCAAGGAATGCATCATATGCATCACCTGTGACGGGGGTATGTGAATCCCTTGCCTCCGGGTTTGATGAACCTTGTTCTCTAAACACCCATTTTTGACCGTTGGAGATGCGGCCTATAGGATAGGCCCCCTCAAGACTACGAACAAGCGTTCTTGGGCCTGAAGGCAACCTCGTATATGATTGGAAACTAAGTCCCGATCTGCATGTTGTAGTCGTCCTGCGACCTCAGCACTGAGACAAAGAGTCCCAAAATCTCGTTCCAGGATCTCCATGTTTTTCCTGAGATGCCTAACTCGTTTGAGGGTATCGCTAGCAATGTGTCCCTCCATCTCGTGTTAAGAATTCTGCAAGAACATTTTTATCAGATTTCACAATGACAATATCATAATCATAATATTGGCATTCAAGTTTGTCATCTTAAGAGTCTAGCCTTTTTCTGGTTTTGATTCAATTTTATTTTTCAGAAAAGACTTAACACTAGTTTTATATATTTTCAAGATAAATTTCTCTACGAGTAAAAATAGTGGCCATTTTTTAAAAGTCTTTCGAACTGCAAAGAACTCCTTCTCGTTGATGTGTCATTTGATAACGTCGCTGCTGTCGAATAGACCGCTGCATTATCCGCATGTCACTTCTCCATCTGGTGTGGCTTTCATAAGTACTGCAGCCCACCATTGATCATCGGCATCGTTCATCCTCGTCGTTGGGAATTGATCGCTTTTATTTTAAACAGAAAATTCCAGTGTAGCGATTTATACCGCAAATGCACGGTGTCAAGTTTTAGTATAGTGATATAAAAGAAAGGATGTCGAACCCACAGGGACTAACGAATAAGTACCAAATAAAATCAGCAAAATTATATTTAGCCTACGAAAAAGATGATTAATTATCTAATTAAACTTAAAACTTAAAAACTCAAAATAAATCAACTCATTTGAAGATGCGAAGGAATTCAACTCAATAAATTTATCAAGATGTTTGTTCAAATATGTTATCGTCAATGATTTGCTTGTTAAAACAATTACTAATCAATCAATTCTTAAGGTGACGGATTTCCAAATATAATCAATACACTTTCTCAAACTATATTGAAACTAATATTAAATTGACGCATGTAACTCTCGTTCACGTAAACCAATTTAATATCGAATAAATCTTGATGAAAACCGTTAACTTTAAATCTCTCAATTCAAAGTGATCAGGTATGTGATTTAATCTCTCGATCTAAATCTTAAACATACAACATGAATTATTATAGCGTATTTTAATTTCATCTCTCAATCTCAATTATAAATCACAAATTCAATCAAAGTTAGCTAGGCTTTGATAGCATTAAGATTATAATTCATGCACATAAAAATTAATCCACTCAAGCACAATCAAATCAATGATTCAAGCACAAAATTCCTTATATTCAAATCAAATTAACAAGATGTCTAATCGTTTCTCAACCTCAAAAACATCAATAAATCTGAAAATCAAAATAACTAGAGTTTAGAAATACGATAATGTAGGAGCGAATCCGTGCGTTGACCGATACTTCTTCTCTTGCTTCCTTCCTTGCACTTCAAAGGATTTCTCTAACCTTGGATTGTTCTTGGAAGAGAAAAAACGGCTGAATAATATGACATGGGTCTGATTATGCTCTGAATAATTGCCCCCAAATTTGTGCCCTACTTCCCTAATTTATAGAGGAGGGGGTGTATGGAAGAGTTTCCAAAAATCAAACCAAATCAAGTCTTTAATTTTCTGAAAATTCTGCGTCTTGATCGATCAGTGCATATGTCTCGATCGATCGAGCACCTTCAATTCCCGAACTGATTTTCTCTGCCTCGCTCAATCGATCAAGGGTAAGTTCCGAACGATCGAGCTTTCTTCATTTTTTCTTGCCAAATCTCTGCCATGCTCGATCGATCGAGCTTGTGTTTCTGATCGATCGAGCTCCGCTTTTCTTTGTTGGCCAAAACTTATGCCTCCTTCGATCGATCGCCCTCCAGTTCCGATCGATCGGTCGTGCCAGAATTCAATTCCTTCGTTGCACTTCAAAGGATTTCTTCAACCTTGTTCTTCGGAGATGAAAAGCGGCTGAATAATATCGATTTAGGTCTGATAATACTCTGAATAGTGACCCTAATTTTTGTGCCTCCTTTCCTAATTTATAGAGGAGGTGGAATATGGAATAGTTTCCAAAAATCAAAACAAAATCAAGTTTTTAAAATTCTGAAAATTCTGCGTCTCGATCGATCGGTGCATAAGTTTCGATCGATCGAGAATATAAATTTTTCTGCCTCGCTCGATCGATCGAGGTGAAGCTTCCGATTGATCGAGCTTTCTTCACATTTTCTTGTCAAGTCTCTGCCAATGTCGATCGATCGAGAAGGTGTTTCCGATCGATCGAGCTCTGCAATTTTGTGTTGGCCAAAACTTCTGCCTCCGTCGATCGATCGCCCTCCTTGTCCGATTGATCGAGAATGCCAGAATTTAGATTCTTCATTTCTTGGCTTGATTTGATCCGTTTTCTTCCATTTAGCTCAATTCTTCCATTTTCCACCTAGATTCCTGAAAAAATCAAATAAATACCAAAAAGCATAACATCTTCACGGAATCTACACGAAAATATATACAAATCAAAGCCCAAATACGCGTAATAATCAACCCTATCAACTCCCCCAAACTTAGATTTGATCGTCCTCAAGCAAACATTAAGATCAAAATGCAAAGTTCATCATCAATACTTTGAATGAATTAACTTAGCAACTCAATTGTAAAAGCTCAGAAATCCCACTAACACTTCAACCTTAAGTCAATCCAAAAATTAACAAGAAGTGTTTTCTCCTAAGCCAAGCAATAAATCGCAAAATCGGAACGTGCGTGTGTGTTCATTTCAATCATGAGTTTCATATATACTTTTAGAATAAAAAATTGCCATTAAACTCAAAGTCAAGATTTACTATTAAACACTCCATAAGCTTACATTTCAAGCACTTCTCCTCTAATGTAGTTATTCCCTAGACTTGGATTAATAGGTCTTTTAAAGCTTGTAATGTTTGGTGTAGGTTTTTGGCTTCAAACAAAAGATAGGGAAATACAAAGAAGAGAGTATAATCATAGAAAATTCAAATTTTTAGCACACTTTGAGCTTCTCTTCTTTTTCTTTTATAGTCTTGGCCTTTTTGGTCTTATTTATTCAATTTTTTTCTCAAGGCTTTATCTATCTTTTCTTTTCTCATTCAACAATTTTTTCAACATATAAGCTCATCCAAATGTGGCAATTCAAGTGCATCTAATGAGAATCATTATACTCCCTTAGGGTTAAGATAAAGATATTCAATTTAGGCTCAAGTAGGTGGGTATAATGTGTAAGGACCCTAGCTCCTTAAGTGTGGATTAAAGGCATAATTAGAGCTAACATACATTATCAGAGTATAAAATTTGTGTTGAGACTATGAGTCTTTAGAATTACATGCCAAGTTAAGGACTTTCAAATTGATTAATTAAATTCTCTAACAAATGAATGTTATTCACTATAGCTTTACACTACTCCTAGAGTAGACACTATACAAAATAATCCTGTCCTTCCTTATCAAAAGCGTTCTTCAGATGCTCACCGCCTCAACCCGCCTTAGCCCCTTTATCATGCCAAAAAGTACCTACAAGGACAACCCCCAAAACATGAGCATATAATAATTCATATCCAACATAACATGAATATAAGGCGTAAATGCATAAACCGTAATAAAACACTTCCTGTTTTTCCCATGCATTTTAAACGCTCCCTTTTGGTTGTCCCTGTCCATAACTCATGAGTATAATCAATAGAACATGTCATGACATAACACCATTTCATTATCACCAATTACCAATCCCTAGTCTGTTATAATAGCGTATTTTAATGCACCTCGCTTGTCATGACAATGGCACTAATACCCCTCGCTTCGACATATTAGCGGCATTGAATAACCTCGCGCAAATGCGACATGCGGCAATACCCTCGCTTCAACATTTGGCGGCAAATATTCTTTCCTCGCTACAATATGACAGCGGCAAGTATTCTATCATCGTTTCAAGTGACAACGGCAAAGCATTAAAATCATCGCTCTATATAACCATGACTCATGGGATGTGCACCAACAATCATCATATGCATATATAATCATCATGCATAAATTAAACATGTATTTGCATCCACAATGCACGATTCCATATATACTCGCATCCACAATGCATAATCAATGAGTATAATAGATACATGTACCGTTGGGTGCCTGTACGTCTTCTACGTACCTTTCCAAAAGTGGGATTTGGTATGACTTTACTTCTTTGGTTGCATCGCCACCTGGGATGGTTCTACACAATCACACAACCCAATATTAGAAGCCAAATAATAGTCAAATACCAAAAACTCAACAAAAAAACATCATTTGCCACAATTCTGCTGCTGGCGATCGATCGCTACATCGAGGCGATCGATCGGGAGCCTTACCGATCAATCGCTTCGATATAGCGATCGATCGCCAGACTTCACTGGCTCGCAGCGATCGATCGCGCCATATATGGCGATCGATCGCCTGCATCACATTTCGCCACTGCCCTTCGGCGATCGATCGCTGCATTTGTAGCGATCGATCGCCACCTGCTGTGTGCGCGATTTCTCCATTTTTTTCACCTCAAATTTCTTCCAAACCAACCCAACTCAAACACCAACACATCAACAATACAAAAATACTAAAAACCTTCAATACACACCTTCATACAACCATAAATCCAAAAATAACACCAACCCAAAATAAACACATTTCAAACAATCAAAAACCATTTCAAAACCAAACCAAACACCATAAAAACTTCAAGGAGGGTTCCATACCTCTTATGGACTCCAAATCCTACCAAGATTCCAACAAATGGAGAGTTGGCAAGGATTTCTCCTCCTCCTCCTTGGCTTGGACGAAAATGGGATGAGAGGTTAGGGTTGGGAGAGTGAATTGGGGATTTTGTAAAGTGAAGGGGTAAGGTGGGGTAATGGGTTATAAGGGTTAATTAAAATTGCACCCCAACAATTAACATGATGTATAAAATACCCCAACATGGTATTTTAAAAGCATTTTACTAAAATGCACCAAACTCCCAATAAATTCATGTTTTCCAAAATAATTGCCAACCATTACAATTAAATCATGCTAACACCCAATTTCCCAACATGCACAACATGCACCCTGAAATGCACCCCCGGGTCACGCCTACCATGTGACTAAGCATTTCAACAAGATAATTAATTCCAACACATAAATCAATTATCACCATAATCAATCATATAAACATAATTAATGCCCAAATTGTAATTAATCATTTCGGGGATATCACATAATGAGTTTGCCAAAGAATGTTGAATGGGGGTTAATAGTATGTTAAACATACTCCATTCTTTTATCAATTAGGCTCAAATTAGGGAACTAGAGATTGATATAAACATGGTAAGCTTGAAAGGCTCAAATGGTCCAAAAATCACCTAAATCATTTCCAAGTCTAGTTCATAACTATAAAATTTCGCCTCAAAGTGCCCTCAAATAGGTTCTAAAGTGCTTTAAGATCCTCAAGACAAATCATAGTTAAACAAAAATTTTCCAAGATATAATTCCCTCAATCATGACTCAAATGCTCAAAATGTTCCTCAATTTTTGAAATATTAACTCAACCAAAGATATCCAATGAGTCGGTTTGTGAGGTGTTGATGTTGGAATCACGCCATTGACCGTTTATCTGTCAATCATTATTCTCTGTGGGGTGAGAATAGCTGGGGATTGACAGTTGTTTTGGGACTTCGGGTATGATTGGAGATACCCAAGCCTATTCCATTGAGTATTCATGTTGTGTAGGTACTTGGGCATGTTTGTGTGTACGAATGCCCGCGTTCGGTACGTGTTGAGTATCGGATTAGTAAGTTTGGTTTAGTGAATCTCTGATGAGAGATTGTGGTACCTTGAGATTGGTAATCTCGATGGCACGATGTATTCTGAGGAATAATCGTGAGGTCCAGTTGACTTCCCCTGAGGAGGGATTGTCGTGTTTTGGGACCATGGTAATTCTTGCTGGTTAATTCGATAGCTTCCTTGTGTTAGGATTGTTGAATCCTAGGGTAAACGAGGAATGGCCAGATTTCGGATTGGTTCAGTGTCGTGGTTGACACGTGGGGCGGAATGCGATTGATTGTTTTGCATGTCCTTTCGGAATTGAGACCTTGTGGAGTTTCGATAGTGTTTGGACCGAGATGTGATTTCTTGGAACACATGGTTGTAGACATCTTTGGAGATGTGTTTCGTATTGATCGGGGCCGTGTTGTGGCCCAATCTGTGTTGCAATGTGGTGCAACTACTCCTTTGATGGAGATGGAATTGGAAAATGGGAACCAAATTTAGTATAAGTGCACTGTAGTGTACTGGTGGTTCCTTGGCAACGATGTGTGATTAACATCGTAGGCTAAATCGTGGAGATATCATCGAGACGATATCTATTTAGATTCACGAGTGATTCGTTTAATTGCAGTTACGTTTGGTTGACTGCCTTTGAGATGGTTAGCATCGGGGAATGCTGATGTCTTCCGAGGATTTATGTCGGTTGGAGAGGTTACTTCATTCCAGGTTTGGTGCGAGGTCGGTATCCTCGCGGTTGGTGTGTCGTTCGTGTTTTATGTTCATGATTCGACATCGTGGATCCGTTTGGATTGCGTGTTCTCGGTGTTACGTGGAGTACACCGTGCAAATTTTGAGGACGAAATTTTATTAGTGGGGGATAATTGTGATACCCGGGAATTTTTAGTGTTAATCCCGGTGTGGTAATAATCCTTAATGGATTTTATTTGTGGCAATTGTGTATTAATTGTGGTTTTGGGACTCCCAGGGATTTTAAATCCTGTTTTTGGAGTCATTGGATCCAAGGGATGAGTTGTATTCTCATCGTGGTGATAACCTTGAAATTTGGACCTTGGTGGGATTTGGGGTCCGGAGTACTTTGTACTGGGGCTGTTAATGGAAATAGAGTTGGAGAGATGGTTTTTGAAAACAGATGATTTTTAATGAATCATGATGTAATTGTTGAGGTATTGGTATTTTGGAGTTTTGGTACTATATATACCAAGTGGACTCGGTATTTCGTCATTACGCGAAATATCCTCCCTATCTCTTCTCTCCCCTCTCTCCTCGCCTCCCACCCCTTTTCCCCCAAACCCCCTTCTCTTCTCTTGAAGAAATGGCTAGGAGCGTAGCTCGGGGGCCGGATTTCTCGAAGATAATAATGTAATGATCTTCCTCTCGTTCTTATCTTCGATTTGATAGTCGTATGGTGGGTTTTGGTTGAGTATTTTTGTTGGGTTTGGAAATTGGGAGTTTTTTGATAAAATCCAAAGTTATGATTTTGGTGTTTTTATTGGCTTTAAATGGAGTATTGGTGGTGATATAAGTGTATGGGGTGTTGGTTTTGAGTTTGGGTGTGAAAAAACCCCATTAATGCTCGAGTTTTCAAAAAAATTACAGGTCCCTATTGATCTTGGATTGGCCACGATCGATCGCGGCATTAATCTGGAAAATGGGTGACGATGAACAGTACCCGCGATCGATCGCGAGATATCACCGATCGATCGCGAGGAACCAGAAACTTTTGGCGATCGATCGGCATATGCGGCGATCGATCGCGGATGTTTTATTTTCGGGCAGTAGGTTATGGCGATCGATCGCGCCTGATGGGCGATTGACCGCAGCCCTGTTTGACTTGGTTTTTGAGGAATTTTGGAAAATGTCGGGATTTTGGAATCTAGGTTTAAAGGGGCCGTTTCCGGGGCAATGTTTACATTCCAATGGGAATGCTATACTTTTAAAAATGAATTGGTTGGAGCCAAAATTTAATATAACGGATTTCTCGATTGGATTTTTGGCTATCTTTTAAACTTGTAAAATGGTATATTTTGGGTATTATGCATGCTTAGCCAGGGGGCTTTTATCTTGGTAATCGTCATGAATAGACGGTAGTTTTGGATTTGTGAACGTGCTTGGGCACGTGATTGCATGCCTATGTTTAATTTATTTGCATGTTAGCACTTAACTCATCGGGTCGTGGGACTCAGGCAAGGTTGGACTCGAACTACGGAATGATAAGGTACGTATGACGTACGAGCATAGCCTATTATAATGTTGCAAATGTAATAACTGCATTAAATGGACATTGAAATGCATGGTGTGTAGTATTTGCAATAAATGGATGTTGAAATGCATGGTACATGGTACTTGCTATAAAGGGATAGTGATATGCATGGTAAATGGTAATTGTGTTAATTGGACATACATTGGGAACCCATCCGGTGCCGCTATTGAGCGAGCAATGATTTGGGATGCTGTCGCCGTTGAGCGACCATCGGTTATGACGACGCTATTGTTGAGTGTGCGTGGGGTTTAGAATGCCTCTATTGTGGAGCGAGCAATGCAATAGGAACATGGAATCATTGGTTAGATATACGTGATATCTACGGTCTTTTATATATAGATTTTACCATATTGATTATGGAACTGGCATAATAGGAATGTCATTAGTTAATCTATGTGGCGATTAACTGGCTTTGAGAATTTGATAAGTTTGGTTATTTTTGAGAACAGGGACAATACAGGGGATCCCGGATGAGGATGATACCATCCAGGGAGTATCATTTAAATTATGGCATTTACATTCTGTAAATTATGAACTGCAATATCATGATTATTGGATTGGTGATATTGGTATGCTCACCCCGTGTGGGGGCTGTCTCTGTTGGGGCAGGTGATACAGGTGTAGTAGCAACTTTGGAGTTGAGCTCGGGCCGTTGATTTGAGGTACTTCCAGGATCGAGGTACCAGGGCTAGTTGAACAAGTACGTAGATCCAGAGTTGAGATCGAGCTGTGCTTGGGAGGTGCTTCCAGGACTGAAGTACCAGTGACGGTATCTGGTGGAGCCTTTTATACATTAGATACACGCTTGTTCATTGGGTACTCTCATGTGAGTACGTCTTTACGTGTATATGGAATGTATAAATGAGCAATGGCTTTCTCTCTTCATTTATTTGGTTGCATGCAATTAAATAAGGAATTGCTAAATGAACTGAGAGAATGTTAGTGTATTGTTAGGGTGCATACTATGAAAGTGGTTTTGATTGGGGAAGTTGAACATTATGGGGTTCTAATGCAAGAAATTTTATAGATGGTATATGATGATACACTTGTATATGATTTCCTTCCCATGATAATATGATTGTATGCACTAATGGCATGGATTAATACACTAATAACGGGTTAAGGGCGGGGGTCCTTACAAGTAACTCTCGTTCACTTAAACCAATTTAATACCGAATAAATCTCTATGAAAACCGTTGATCTTTAAATCTTTCAATTTAAAGTGACCACGTATGTGATTTAATCTCTCGATCTAAATCTTAACATACAACACGAATTATTTAGCGTATTATAATTTCATCTCTCGATCTCAATTATAATTCACAAATTCAATCAAAGGTAGCTAGGCTTTGATAGCATTAAGGTTATAATTCATGAACAAAAGGATTAATTCACTCAAACACAACCAAATCAATGATTCAAACACACTATTCCTTAAACTTGATAAAATAAACCAAATTAAATTCAAATCAAATTAACAAGATGTTTAATCGTCTCTCAACCTCAAAAACATCAAATAAATATGATAATCAAAGTAATTAGAGTTTAGAAATACGATAAACGTAGGAGCGAATCCGTGCGTTGAACGATCTTTCTTCTCTCGCTTCCTTCCTTGCACTTCAAAGGATTTCTTCAACCTTGTTCTTCGGAGATGAAAGGCGGCTGAATAATATCGATTTAGGTCTGATAATACTCTGAATAGTGACCCTAATTTTTGTGCCCCCTTTCCTAATTTATAGAGGAGGGGGAATATGGAAGAGTTTCCAAAAATCAAAACCAAATCAACTTTTTAAAATTCTGAAAATTCCGCGTCTCGATCGATCGGTGCATAAGTCTCGATCGATCGAGCGCCTTCAGCTTCCGAATATAAATTTTTCTGCCTCGCTCGATCGATCGAGGTGAAGCTTCCGATTGATCGAGCTTTCTTCACATTTTCTTGTCAAGTCTCTGCCAATGTCGATCGATCGAGAAGGTGTTTCCGATCGATCGAGCTCTGCAATTTTGTGTTGGCCAAAACTTCTGCCACCCTCGATCAATCGCCCTCCTTGTCCGATTGATCGAGAATGCCAGAATTCAGATTCTTCATTTCTTGGCTTGATTTGATCCGTTTTCTTCCCTTTAGCTCAATTCTTCCATTTTCCACCTAGATTCCTGAAACAATCAAATAAATACCAAAAAGCATAACATCTTCACGGAATCTACACGAAAATATATACAAATCAAAGCCCAAATACGCGTAATAATCAACCCTATCAACTCCCCCAAACTTAGATTTGATCGTCCTCGGGCAAACATTAAGATCAAAATGCAAAGCTCATCATCAATACTTTGAATGAATTAACTTAGCAACTCAATTGTAAAAGCTCAGAAATCCCACTAACACTTCAACCTTAAGTCAATCCAAAAATTAACAAGAAGTGTTTTCTCCTAAGCCAAGCAATAAATTGCAAAATCGGAACGTGCGTGTGTGTTCATGTCAATCATGAGTTTCATATATACTTTTAGAATCAAAAATTGCCATTAAACTCAAAGTCAAGATTTACTATTAAACACTCCATAAGCCTACCTTTCAAGCATTTCTCCACTAATGTAGTTATTCCCTAGACTTGGATTAATAGGTCTTTTAAAGCTTGTAATGTTTGGCCTAGGTGTTTGGCTTCAAAGAAAAGATAGGGAAATACAAAGAAGAGAGTATAGAAAATTCAAATTTTTTAGCACACTTTGAAAGCCTAAATCATTTCCAAGTCTAGTTCCTAATTATAAAATTTCGCCTCAAAGTGCTCTCAACTAGGTTCTAAAGTGTTTCAAGATCCCCATGACAAATCATAGTTAACAAAATTGTTCCAATATATAATTCACTCAATCATGAGCCAAAAGTGCTCAAAATATTCCTCAATTTTTGAAATATTAACTCAACTAAAGATATTCACAAACAAGTCAAAAAATTTCAAGACTTAAGTTGAGATGGGGATTAGTATCATCATGTAATACCATTGCATGTCTAATTCACTATTTCTAAATGATGAAATCATTTTCGAGAAAAAAAAAATTATTTGCCCAAAAACGACCTAATCTCATGCTAGACTAGTCATGCAAGGAAGTAACAAAAGAATTTGCAGAAACCAGTAAACACCCCCCAAACTTAGTACATACATTGCCCTCAATGTATGGTAAAGAATAAGTGCAAAGGCAAAACACATACCTCGACGACGATCGTCAGTGATCGTTTTCCTCATCATGCTTCGGAGGTGGTACTGAATAATATGGCTCCTCTGGCTTGTATGGTGGGTGTGGCGGATAATCCGGTGGTGGTGATTGATGGTATGGTGGGAATGGTTGAAATTGCGGCTCAGGCGTGAACTGTATATCTGGGAAACCTTGGGCCAAGCATTATTCCATGCACATTGGTATTGCGGGTGCTGACTTATCTGTGCTTGGCCCCACTGTAGTTCCCGTTGCAAATTTTGGATGCCCTGCTGCTCCAGGCGGAGGTCTTGGAGATCCCTGTGAAGGGAGCTCAAGGTAATCGATGAATGCTCTGCAGCGGAAGAGGAGGATGGCCCAGCATGTCTGCTGCTCGAGGGTCGTGGCTCGGCCCTTCGTCGGCCTGTAGGAGGTGGTGGCCCATCAACCACAATTGGTCCTTTAGGTGGTAGGAGTTCCTCATCGGCGTCCCACTTGACTCCGCCTCTCTTGCAAATGGTTGTGATAGTCGATGGAAAAGGCAATGCAGAGGTGGGTGGAATCCTGCCGATGTCACAGATATGTTCATTGACCCGGGCGATGTAAGTATGGCATATACCAGGGCAGCTCTCTCCTTAGTAACCTCAGAAGTGTGGGTCGATGGCATGACCCGGGCGGCTATGAAAGAGAACCAAGCTTGTGCCTCTGGTTTCAGATATTTCTTGAGGACCACTTGAGTCTCTCCATTGTTGTTTCTTTGCCAATCAATCCCCTCGATACCGATTACAGAAATTACCTCGTCATAGTTGATTTGCTTGTTTTGAACGCTTGGTAATCACTATTCTTTATAGATGGCATCCTAAAAATTGCTTTTAATTTGAATCGATCAAATTCAATATCCTTACCCCTGACAAATAAAACCTCCCTTGGATTCTGGTGGACTGTCCTCAAATTAGCATAGAATTCCCTCACAACAGGGACCAGCGCATCAATAGGTTGTTGGATGAATTCAAACCACCCCCGTCACCTAGCTTCTTGAATGACCGGGCATTCAAGCTTATCCAAACTCATTCCCCTTTCGCGACTGAGGGGTTTACGGTGATAGCTGGGGTACAATTCCGCCGCTACGGAATTCACAAAACGCCGCTCATCATAATCTGCAGCCGAAGTGGTGGCTTCGACTTGCTTTTGCTTTCTCTTTGCGCCATTGATCATTTCACACTTATCTCTTCTTCAAACCCAACCACACAAGAATATACCAAATTTACCAATTTTACCAACCACAGCAAGAATTCACAAAACCAACTGATTACTTCCCCAATATTTGCTATTCAACTTCCAAATTCACCAACAACTTCAATCCTTGTATATCCAAACAGAAATATCCACTAAATCAAGGATATATAGAAGAGTTGATTACAATGAAAATCTAGGTGATGTTTTGGAATTTGCTTGACTTCCTCCTTGTTGATGACATCTCCCAATTTTAGTTGTGGATCTTCAAATCTGTTGCAAAAGTTGAGATGAGATGAAGTTTTGAAGCTTATATTGCAAGATTTATGAGTGTGTGGGAAGATTATAGGAAGAATTTGGGATTTGGTAAAAAGGAGCGATTTTTTTGTGCAAACTTTGCAAGGGTTGTGAATGATATCTGATGGAATCGATTTTAAAAACTAAATTATCTGTCACTCGATCGATCGAGAGATGCGGCTCGATCGATCGAGCGAGAGAGAACATTTTCTCCTCCTTTTATAACCTTTCTCGATCGATAGAGGCTAATCACTCGATCGATCGGCGACTCCAGAAAAATTTTAATTTTTGCAACCCATGGTCGATCGATCGAGTGATTAGCCTCGCTCGATCGAGCCTTCCAGACCAATTTTACCAAATTTTTCACTTTTCAAAATTCGATCCGCCCCACCAATTGGACTCATTCCATTTTTCTGCATTTGAAAATTAAGGCACGGAGTTAGGCTCGAAAAATAACAAAAAAATGAAAATAAAAACAATTAGACTAAAAAATGAAAAACAAACAAGGGATAGAGGAAAGCTCTTAATTTATAGTCCCAAGCTGGACTATCACCTCCGTCTCAGTGGTCCATTTTTGCTTGCTCTTTCAGGTTTTTCACCGTATCAGTAGGTAGTGTCCCTTGAGCTCGTCCATGAATTATAGCTGCTAGTTGCCCCACTTGAACCTCCAAGTTTTTTATAGATGCATCCTGATTTTGCATCCTTGTTTCAGTCGATGAAATTAACTTGGTCAAGAGCTCCTCCATACTCGGCTTATGCACATTCCCCGGTTGTTGTTGTGGGTTCAACACGTTGTTTTGGTTGGACCATTGCAAGTTCGGATGATTTCTCCATCCCGGGTTGTAAGCATTGGAGTATGGGTTTTGGGCTGCCTGTTCCTACATAATTGACAGACTCATTAGACTGTATGAATGGATTACCTGCTTGGCACTCGGTGCTTGGATGATTGCTTCCACATAATTCACACGTGATAGCTTGAGCTTGCATCGCTGTCATACTCATGCTATCTATCTTTTTGTTCAGCGCTTCCAACTGTGCCGAAAGAGCAGTGATGTCATCAATTTGGTGAACTCCAACTGGTTTCTTTGGCACATTCCTCTCCGATTGCCATTGATAGCTGTTAGAAGCCATCTCTTCTAAGAGTTCATACGCTGCTTCCGGTGTTTTGCACATAATGGATCCTCCTGAGACTGCATCTATCATAGAACGGTTAGATGAAAATAAACTTTTATAAAAAGTTTGTACCTGGAACCAAATAGGAAGACCATGGTGTGGGTACCTCCTAAGCAAATCCTTGAAACGATCCCACGCCTCATATAATGTTTCAGGGTCATATTGCCCGAATGTGGTGATATTGTTTCTCATCTTTGCAGTTTTGGAAGGGGGAAAGTATTTGAACAAAAACGCTTGCGTCATCCCCTCCCAAGTGGTGATAGATCCTGCAGGTAAAGAGTTCAACCAGGCTTTAGCTTTATATTTTAATGAGAAAGGAAATAACCTTAACCTGATGGCAAATCTCCAAGAAGTTGGAGATGTGAGCGTTCGGATCATCAGTGGCTACTCCTCCAAACATCACTGAATGTTGGATCATTTGTATCGCCGGCTTTATTTCAAAATTGTTGGCTTGAATGGTTGGCCTCGTAATGCTTGACAATGATCCATGAAAAGCTGGTTGAGCATAATCCATCATCGATCTTGGATTCAGTGCTTCATTGTTCGCGCCCCCTTCTTGATTGTTATCAGCCATTGCTCGAGCTTCCCTTCTTTTCCTTAGACACGTACGCTCGATTTCTGGGTCAAACGGCTCAAGTGCGGGGTTGCTACTCCTTAGCATGCACCAAGAAAAAGACTACCTGTAAAAATCAATCCAAAGGAAAAACACAAATGTAGTAAACCCAATGGTCAAGAGTGACAAATAAATAAAACAAAAATAAAAATTAACGTCTAAATTACAATTAACTAATATCGTATGATATTATACAAATTAGTCTCCGGCAACGGCGCCAAAAACTTGATCGCTTTTATATTAAACAATATTTCTCAGTGTAGCAATTCTACCGCAAGTGCACGGTGTCAAGTTTTAGTATAGTGATTAAAAAGAAAGGATGTCGAACCCACAGGGACTAACGTATAAGTACCAAATAAAATTAGCAAAATTATATTTAGCCTACGAAAAAGATGATTAATTAACTAATTAAGCTAAAGACTTAAAAACTCAAAGGTAAAACAACTCCTTTGAAGATGCGAAGGAATTCCGCTCAAGAAATCTATCAAGATGTTCGTTCAATTGTGTATCGTCAATGATTTGTTTGTTAAAACAATTACTAATCAATCAATTCTTAAGGTTACGAATTTTCGAATATAATCAATACACTCTCTCGAGCTATATTGAAACTAGTAATAAATTGACACAAGTAACTCTCGTTCACTTAAACCAATTTAATACCGAATAAATCTCTATGAAAACAGTTGATCTTTAAATCTTTCAATTTAAAGTGACCACGTATGTGATTTAATCTCTCGATCTAAATCTTAAACATACAACACGAATTATTTTAGCGTATTATAATTTCATCTCTCGATCTCAATTATCACAAATTCAATCAAAGGTAGCTAGGCTTTGATAGCATTAAGATTATAATTCAAGAACAAAAGGATTAATTCACTCAAACACAACCAAATCAATGATTCAAACACAATATTCCTTAAACTTGATAAAATAAACCAAATTAAATTCAAATCAAATTAACAAGATGTTTAATCGTCTCTCAACCTCAAAAACATCAAATAAATCTGATAATCAAAGTAATTAGAGTTTAGAAATACGATAAACGTAGGAGCGAATCCGTGCGTTGAACGATCTTTCTTCTCTCGCTTCCTTCCTTGCACTTCAAAGGATTTCTTCAACCTTGTTCTTCGGAGCTGAAAGGCGGCTGAATAATATCGATTTAGGGCTGATAATACTCTGAATAGTGACCCTAATTTTCGTGCCTCATTTCCTAATTTATAGAGGAGAGGGAATATGGAAGAGTTTCCAAAAATCAAAACAAAATCAAGTTTTTAAAATTCTGAAAATTCTGCGTCTCGATCGATCGTTGCATAACTCGATCGATCGAGCGCCTTCAGCTTCCGATTATAAATTTGTCTGCCTCGCTTGATCGATCGAGGTGAAGCTTCTGATTGATCGAGCTTTCTTCACATTTTCTTGTCAAGTCTCTACCCATATGTCGATCGATCGAGAAAGTGTTTCGGATCGATCGAGCTCTGCAATTTTGTGTTGGCCAAAACTTCTGCCTCCCTCGATCGATCGCCCTCCTTGTCCGATTAATCGAGAATGCCAGAATTCAGATTCTTCATTTCTTGGCTTGATTTGATCCGTTTTCTTCCATTTAGCTCAATTCTTCCATTTTCCACCTAGATTCCTGAAACAATCAAATAAATACCAAAAAGCATAACATCTTCACGGAATCTACACAAAAATATATACAAATCAAAGCCCAAATATGCGTAATAATCAACCCGATCAACTTCCCCAAACTTAGATTTGATCGTCCTCGAGCAAACATTAAGATCAAAATGCAAAGTTCATCATCAATACTTTGAATGAATTAACTTAGCAACTCAATTGTAAAAGCTCAGAAATCCCACTAACACTTCAACCTTAAGTCAATCCAAAAATTAACAAGAAGTGTTTTCTCCTAAGCCAAGCAATAAATCGCAAAATCGGAACGTGCGTGTGTGTTCATGTCAATCATGAGTTTCATATATACTTTTAGAATCAAAAATCGCCATTAAACTCAAAGTCAAGATTTACTATTAAACACTCCATAAGCCTACCTTTCAAGAACTTCTCCACTAATGTAGTTATTCCCTAGACTTGGATTAATAGGTCTTTTAAAGCTTGTAATGTTTGGCCTAGGTGCTTGGCTTCAAAGAAAAGATAGGTAAATACAAAGAAGAAAGTATAATCATAGAAAATTCAAATTTTTTAGCACACTTTGAGCTTCTCTTCTTTTTTTTCTAACCTTGGCCACTTTGGGTCTTATTTATTCAATTTTTTTCTCAAGGCTTCTTGTCTATCTTTTTCTTTTCTCATTCAACAATTTTTTTTTCAACAATAAGCTCATCAAAGTTTAGCAATTCAAGTGCATCTAATGAGAATCATTATACTCCCTTAGGGTCAAGATAAAAATCTTCCATTTAGGCTCAAGTAGGTGGGTATAATGAGGTTGCCAAAGAATGTTGAATGGGGCCTAATAGTATGTTAAACATACTACATTCTTTTATCATTTAGGCTCAAATTAGGGAACAAGAGATTGATATAAACATGGTAAGCTTGAAAGGCTCAAACAGCCCAAAGATTGCCTAAATCATTTCCAAGTCTAGTTCCTAATTATAAAATTTCGCCTCAAAGTGCTCTCAACTAGGTTCTAAAGTGTTTCAAGATCCTCAAGACAAATCATTGTTAACAAAATTGTTCCAACATATAATTCACTCAATCATGAGCCAAAAGTGCTCAAAATATTCCTCAATTTTTGAAATATTAACTCAACTAAAGATATTCACAAACAAGTCAAAAAATTTCAAGACTTAAGTTGAGATGGGGATTAATATCATCATGTAATACCATTGCAGGTCTAATTCATTTTCTAAATGATGAACTCATTTTCGAGAAAAAAAAAATTTATGTGCCCAAAAATGACTTAATATCATGCTAGACTAGTCATGCAAGGAAGTAACAAAAGAATTTGCAGAAACCAGTAAACACCCACCCAAACTTAGTACATGCATTGCCCTCAATGTATGGTAAACAATAAGTGCAAAGGCAAAACACATACCTCGACGACGATCATCAGTGATCGTCGTCCTCATCATGCTCCGGTGGTTGTACTGGATAGGATGGCTCCTCAGGCTGGTATGGTGGGTGTGGCGGATAATCCGGTGGTGGTGATTGATGGTATGGTGGGAATGGCTGAAATTGCGGTCAGGCGGGAACTGTATATCTGGGAAACCTTGGGCCAAGGCATTATTCCATACACATTGGTATTGCGGGTGCTGACTTATCTGTGCTTGGCCCACTGTAGTTTTCATTGCAAATTTTGGATGCCCTGCTGCTCCAGGCGGAGGTCTTGGAGATCCCTGTGAAGGGAGCCCAAGGTAATCGATGAATGCTCTGCAGCGGAAGAGGAGGATGGCCCAGCATGTCTGCTGCTCGAGGGTCGTGGCTCGGCCCTTCGTCGGCCTGTAGGAGGTGGTGGCCCATCAACCACAATTGGGTCTTTAGGTGGTAGGAGTTCCTCATCGGCGTCCCACTTCACTCCGCTTCTCTTGCAAATGGTTGTGATAGTCGATGGAAAAGGCAATGCAGAGGTGGGTGGAATCCTGCCGATGTCACAGATATGTTCATTGATAATGTGCCCCAAATCCACCATTTGCCCAATAAGTATGGCATATACCAGGGCAGCTCTCTCCTTAGTAACCTCAGAAGTGTGGGTCGATGGCATGACCCGGGCGGCTATGAAAGAGAACCAAGCTTGTGCCTCTGGTTTCAGATATTTCTGGAGGACCACTTGAGTCTGTCCATTGTTGTTTCTTTGCCAATCAATCCCCTCGATACCGATTACAGAAAATACCTCGACATAGTTGATTTGGCTTGTTTTGAACACTTGGTAATCACTATTCTTTATAGATGGCATCCTAAAAATTGCATTTAATTTGAATCGATCAAATTCAATATCCTTACCCCTGACAAATAAAACCTCCCTTGGATTCTGGTGGACTGTCCTCAAATTAGCACAGAATTCCCTCACAACAGGGACCGCCGCATCAATAGGTTGTTGGATGAATTCAAACCACCCCCGTCGCCTAGCTTCTTGAATGACCGGGCATTCAAGCTTATCCAAACTCATTCCCCTTTCGCGCTGAGGGGTTTGCGGTGATAGCTGGGGTACAATTCCGCCGCTACAAAATTCACAATGTGCCGCTCATCATAATCTGCAGCCGAAGTGGTGGCTTCGACTTGCTTTTGCTTTCTCTTTGGCGCCATTGATCATTTCACACTTATCTCTTCTTCAAAACCAACCACACAAGAATATACCAAATTTACCAATTTTACCAACCAATGCAAGAATTTACAAAACCAACTTATTACTTCCCCAATATTTACTTCAACTTCCAAATTCACCAACAACTTCAATCCCTGTATATCCAAACAGAAATATCCAGTAAATCAAGGATATATAGAAGAGTTGAAACCTAATTACCATGAAAATCTAGGTGATCTTTTGGAATTTGCTTTACTTCCTCCTTGTTGATGACATCTCCCAATTTTAGTTGTGGATCTTCAAATCTGTTGCAAAAGTTGTGATTAGATGAAGTTTTGAAGCTTATATTGCAAGATTTGTGAGTGTGTGGGAAGATTATAGGAAGAATTTGGGATTTGGTAAAAAGGGGTGATTTTTCTGTGCAAACTTTGCAAGGGTTGTGAATGATATCTGATGGAATCGATTTTAAAAACCAAATTATCTGTCACTCGATCGATCGAGAGATGCGGCTCGATCGATCGAGCGAGAGAGAACATTTTCTCCTCTTTTTATAACCTTTCTCGATCGATCAAGGCTAATCACTGTATCGATCGGCACTCCAGAAAAAAATTTTAATTTTTGCAGCCCATGGTCGATCGATCGAGTGATTAGCCTCGCTCGATCGAGCCTTCCAGACCAATTTTACCAAATTTTTCACTTTTCAAAATTCGATCCGCCCCACCAATTGGACTCATTCCATTTTTCTGCATTTGAAAATTAACGCACGGAGTTAGGCTCGAAAAATAACAAAAAAATGAAAATAAAAACAATTAGACTAAAAAATGAAAAACGAACAAGGGATAGAGGAAAGCTCTTAATTTATAGTCCCAAGCTGGACTGTCACCTCCGTCTCAGTGGTCCATTTTGCTTGCTCTTTCAGGTTTTCACCGTATCAGTAGGTAGTGTCCCTTGAGCTCGTCCATGAATTATAGCTGCTAGTTGCCCCACTTGAACCTCCAAGTTTTTTATAGATGCATCCTGATTTTGCATCCTTGTTTCAGTCGATGAAATTAACTTGGTCAAGAGCTCCTCCATACTCGGCTTAGGCACATTCCCCGGTTGTTGTTGTGGGTTCAACACGTTGTTTTGGTTGGACCATTGCAAGTTCGGATGATTTCTCCATCCCGGGTTGTAAGCATTGGAGTATGGGTTTTGGGCTGCCTGTTTCCTACATAATTGACGGACTCATTAGACTGTATGAATGGATTACCTGCTTGGAACTCGGTGCTTGGATGATTGCTTCCACATAATTCACACGTGATAGCTTGAGCTTGCATCGCTGTCATGCTCATGCTATCTATCTTTTTGTTCAGCACTTCCAACTGTGCCGAAAGAGCAGTGATGTCATCAATTTGGTGAACTCCAACTGGTTTCTTTGGCACATTCCTCTCCGATTGCCATTGATAGCTGTTAGAAGCCATCTCTTTTAAGAGTTCATACGCTGCTTCCGGTGTTTTGCTCATAATGGATCCTCCTGAGGCTGCATCTATCATAGAATGGTTAGATGAAAATAAACCGTTATAAAAAATTTGTACCTGGAGCAAAATAGGAAGACCATGGTGTGGGCACCTCCTAAGCAAATCCTTGAAACGATCTCACGCCTCATATAATGTTTCAGGGTCATATTGCCCGAATGTGGTGATATCGTTTCTCATCTTTGCAGTTTTGGAAGGGGGAAAGTATTTGAACAAAAACGCTTGCGTCATCCCCTCCCAAGTGGTGATAGATCCTGCAGGTGAATAGTTCAACCAAGCTTTAGCTTTATCTTTTAATGAGAAAGGAAATAACATTAACCTGATGGCGTCGTCAGAAACGTCATTATGTTTGAAAGTGTCACAAATCTCCAAGAAGTTGGAGATGTGAGCGTTCGGATCATCAGTGGCTACTCCTCCAAACATCACTGAATGTTGGATCATCTGTATTATCGCCGGCTTTATTTCAAAATTGTTGGCTTGAATGGTTGGCCTCGTAATGCTTTACAATGATCCATGAAAAGCTGGTTGAGCATAATCCATCATCGATCTTGGATTCAGTGCTTCATTGTTCGCGCCCCCTTCTTGATTGTTATCAGCCATTGCTCGAGCTTCCCTTCTTTTCCTTAGACACGTACGCTGGATTTCTGGGTCAAACGGCTCAAGTGCGGGGTTGCTACTCCTTAGCATGCACCAAGAAAACGACTACCTGTAAAAATCAATCCAAAGGAAAAACTCAAATGTAGTAAACCCAATGGTCAATAGTGACAAACAAATAAAACAAAAATAAAAATTAAAGGCTAAATTACAATTAACTAATCTCGTATGATATTATACAAATTAGTCCCCGACAACGCCCCCCAAGAACTTGATCGCTTTTATTTTAAACAATATTTCTCAGTGTAGCAATTCTACTTCAAGTGCACGGTGTCAAGTTTTAGTATAGTGATTAAAAAGCAAGGATGTCCACAGGGACTAACGTATAAGTACCAAATAAAATTAGCAAAATTATATTTAGCCTACGAAAAAGATGATTAATTAACTAATTAAACTAAAGACTTAAAAACTCAAAAGTAAAACAACTCCGTTGAAGATGCGAAGGAATTCCGCTCAAGAAATCTATCAAGATGTTCGTTCAATTGTGTATCGTCAATGATTTGTTTGTTAAAACAATTACTAATCAATCAATTCTTAAGGTGACGGATTTCCGAATATAATCAATACACTCTCTCGAGCTATATTGAAACTAGTAATAAATTGACACAAGTAACTCTCGTTCACTTAAACCAATTTAATACCGAATAAATCTCTATGAAAACCGTTAACTTTAAATCTCGCAATTCAAAGTGATCACGTATGTGATTTAATCTCTCGATCTAAATCTTAAACATACAACATGAATTATTATAGTGTATTATAATTTCATCTCTCAATCTCAATTATAATTCACGAATTCAATCAAAGTTAGCTAGGCTTTGATAACATTAAGATTATAATCCATGCACATAAAAATTAATCCACTCAAGCACAATCAAATCAATGATTCAAGCACAAAATTCCCTAATCTTGATAAAATAAACTTAATTATATTCAAATCAAATTAACAAGATGTCTAATCGTTTCTCAACCTCAAAAACATCAATAAATCTGAAAATCAAAATAACTAGAGTTTAGAAATACGATATCGTAGGAGCGAATCCGTGCGTTGACCGATACTTCTTCTCTTGCTTCCTTCCTTGCACTTCAAAGGATTTCTCTAACCTTGGATTGTTCTTGGAAGAGAAAAAACGGCTGAATAATATGATATGGGTCTGATTATGCTCTGAATAATTGCCCCCAAATACGTGCCCTACTTCCCTAATTTATAGATGAGGGGGTGTATGGAAGAGTTTCCAAAAACCAAACCAAATCAAGTCTTTAATTTTCTGAAAATTCTGCGTCTCGATCGATCGGTGCATATGTCTCGATCGATCGAGCGCCTTCAATTCCTGGACCTGATTTTCTCTCCCTCGCTCGATCGTTCGAGGGTAACTTCCGATCGATCGAGCTTTTTTCACTTTTTCTTGCCAAATCTCTGCCATGCTCGATCGATCGAGCTTGTGTTTCCGATCAATCGAGCTCCGCTTTTCTTTGTCGACCAAAACTTTTGCCTCCTTCGATCGATTGCCCTCCAGTTCCGATCGATCGGTCATGCAGAATTCAATTTCTTCATTTCTTGCCCCGGTTTGATCCGTTTTCTTCCTTTTAGCTCAATTCTCCCATGTTCCACCTAGATTCCTGAAACAATCAAATAAATACCAAAAATCATAACCTCTTCCAGGAATCTACATGAAAATATATACATATCAAAGCAAAAATACACGTAATAATCAACCCTATCAGGACTTGCAATCTTTGGTAGTTTACTGCAAACTTCTTTAAGTTGTTTGACAGCTTGTCTGTGATCTTCATTCTACTCGAACTTAACATCTTTTTTGAATAGTGTACTGAACACTTTCATGTGGTTTTCTAGGTTATTGATGAACATTCCAACAAAATTAACAACTCCTAGAAAACTCTGAAGTTGCTTTAAATCCTTGAGGTCATCCGGATATCCTTCCACTTTCTCAACAATATGATTCCATATTCGTCGATCTCAATTCCAAGGAACTTGATTTGTCTCGTGGCAATTACTGCCTTCCTTTCGGAGAGCACTAATCTTTCCTTGTGACAACATCTGAAAAGATTTCCAAATGTTTAAGATGTTCTTCCATGTTTATTGACGCGATGAAGATATCGTCAATATACACGAACATGAAGCTGAAGTAATCCTCGAAAAGATTGTCCACTTTCCTTTGATATATCTGGGGAGCATTTGACAATCCCATTGGCATGACATTCCAGATATAGTTTCCTTGTGGTGTGGAGAATGTTGTGAACCTTTTGCTCGCTTCCTCCATCTTAATTTGGTAGAATCCAGACTTACAATCGAACTTATAAAACACTTTGGCACTCTTGATGCTATTTACCAAATGTTCTCTGCATGGGATATAATATTCATCGAATTCCAAGATCTCGTTGATACCTTTGTAATTGATCACCAATCTTGGTTTTCCTCTTTTAATTTCTCCATGACTCCGGACGAGAAATCCCGGACTGCTGTATGGAGAAACACCTGCTGCATCTGCATATCTTTTCGATCTTCTTGGTTCATGGTGATCGGCTTGTACCTCACGAACTCATACTCTCTTCCATTGTCACCTTCAAAGATGATGTAAGCTCAAACTGTCCCACCATGCCAGAGGATCCTCATTGTAGTTCATCTTAATCTTCCTTTTTACTTTCTCTATAGTAATCTGCTCTTCGAGTGTAGCTTCAGGTTGCATGTCATCCTCATGTAATTCCTTTTTTAGTAACAGTGGGATCCTTTTTCAGTAACAGTAGGATGTCTGGATTAACTTCATCTTCCTCTTCATCCGCATCTTCATTATGTTCTCTAAATGATATAACATTTATATCATCAAAAGTCATTTATGATTTTGACAGTTCCTTGTTGTCTAAGTTGAAGAATCGCTTCGCCAAATTTTCGTTGATCCTTCATCTTTGGGTGTCGAAGTTTTCCTTCATCACCACGCTTGCTGCGAAAACTAATGGGAAATTTCCTGTGAAATGCTTCCCTTAGTCGCTGGACAATGATCTTATGATCACAAAAGGTTGTGAATATAAGCCTCCTTGAAAAAATTAATCTAAGCACAAATGATCCTTAAGCGATCATTGAAAGACTTCATCTTATCTATCTGCTCAAAGTTAGAAGCACGGCTTATTGTTTTATTTGATCGCTTAAGGATAATTTGTGCTTAGATTAATTCACTTTATCAATTGTATTTGCTCTAAGATAGAAGAGTTAGCTCTTTGTAACTGTCAGACGGATTGTGTCTGAACAGTTTGAGAGACTAGGAGTTTCAGTATGGTAGTGGGTAAATCCAGCTGATTCGGGGTTGTACAACAGGATTGTATTACTCAAAGTCTTCTAGTGAATCCTTCCTGCAAAGGAAGAAGGGGAGACGTAGAAGCGTTATGCTTCGAACTTCCAGAAACAATTCTTGTATCATTTACTTTCTAAAATTTACCTTTCAGTTGTTATTAGTCCAGCAGACGTCTTCCGCACTATTATCAGTGTCTGTTGACTTGCAATTAATTGAGAAGCTACTGCAGTACTTAACAGTCTGTAGTAACAAAGAAGAATCGAATTTGAGTCTTGTGATGTCCGGGGATTTATGGCGTTAATCCCGGTGTGGTATTAATCCTTGATGGATTTTTAATCGTGGCAATTAGGAATTAATTGCGGTTTTGTGTCTCCCGAGGTTGTTAAATCGGGCATTTGGGATCGTTGGACCCAAAGGTCGAGATTGTATTCTCATTTTGGTGGAAAACCTATGAATTGGGTTTTTAGTGGGACTTGGTGTCCGGGGTGCCTTATGTTGGGGCCAGTCTGGGGATTTGATGTTGGAGAGAGAGTTTTTGAAAACAGATGATTTTTAATGAATCATGATGTATTGGTGAAGGTATTGGTATTTTGAGGTATTTTGCTATACATACCAGTTGGACTCGGGATTCCGTCATTTGGAATCCATTTCTCTCCTCTCCTCTCCCTCTCACACCACTCCCTCACCCAAACCCTTCCCCCTTTTTCCTTTGATGAGAAAATCGACGGAGGCTCATCCTAGGAGCCGGATTTCTCGAAGATAATAAGGTATTAATCATCCCCTCGCATTTAGCTTCGTTTTGATTGTGGTATGGTAGTTTTGAGTTGAGATTTTGGTTGGTTATGGGTTTTGGGGATTTTTGCTTAAAATCCAATGTTGAGTTTTTGGGAGTTTATATTGAGTTTTAATGATGTATTTGAGGTATTGGTGTTGTTTGGGGTGTTGGTTTTGAGTTTGGGTGTGAAAAACACCATGGAAGCTCGAATTTCTCGGAAATTGCAGGTGGCGATCGATCGCCAAGGTGGGGCGATCGATCGCGACGAGCAGCTGCTAAAAATCGAAGAAGATGAACAGTGCAGGCGATCGATCGCGTGGTCTAGGCGATCGATCGCGAGCATGTTGGCGACCGATCGCGAGGGGTGGCGATCGATCGCGTGTAGGCATTTTTGCCCACTGGACAGGGGCGATCGATCGCGTTAAATGAGGCGATCGATCGCCGCCCGTAAGGTTTTATTTTTTTGTAATTTTGGAAATTGTCGGGATTTTGAAATCAAGGTTTTAAGGGGTCGTTTACGGGGCAATGTCTACATTCCAATGGGAATGCTATACTTTTAAATGGATTGGTTGAGGCCAAAGTTTAATAAAACGGAATTCCCTATTGAATTCTTGGTTATCTTTTAAACTTGTTAATGGTATATTTTGGGTATTATGCATGCTTAGCCGGGGGGCTTTTATTTTGGTAATCGTCATGGATTGACGATATGATTGGGAATCTTGAACGTGCTTGGACACGTGGTTGCATGCTTGTACTTGATTGTGAGTTGTTTATGTGTTTTAGCACATATCTCTCGAGGTAAGGAACTCAAGCAAAGTTTGGACTCGAGCTACGGAATTATAAGGTACGTATGACGTACGAGCATAGCCCTTTAATATAATTGCAATTGTTGAGTGCTTGGTACACTGTATTGCAATGAATGTGTGTGGAAATGCATGACACATGGTATTAGCAATAAATTGAGATTGAAATGCATGGTTTATGGTACTTGCCTTAAATGTCTATATATGCATTGAGAATTGCATGGTGCCGCTTTTGAGCGAGCGATGATTGGGATGTTGTCGCCTGTGAGCGAACATCGATTATGACGCCGCTGCCATCGAGCATGCGTGGAAATGGAATGCAGCTATTGCGGAGCGAGCAATGAAATAGAGCTATGAAACCATAAGTGAGAAACATGGATTGTCTATAATCATTGTTTAATGAATTGATGTTATTGATTATGATATTGGTATATGGCTCATGGAATTGTTAATCAATGTAATTATTAACTGGCATTTGGGAATTTGATGGTTTCAGTGTTTTGAGAACATGGACAGTACAGGAAACCCCGGATGAGGATGATACCATCCAGGGAGTATATTTTGTATTTCATAGCATTTACATTGTTGTAAATTATGAATTGTATTGTTATGGTTATTGGATTTGGAATATTGGTATGCTCACCCCGTGTGGGGGCTGTCTCTGTTGGGGCAGGTGGTACAGGTGTAGCAGCAGCTTTGGAGTTGAGCTCGGGCTGTTGATTGAGGTACTTCAAGGATCGAGGTACCAGAGCTGGATGGATAGGCGCTCAGATCCAGAGTCGAGATCGAGTTGCGCTTGAGAGGTGCTTCCAGGATCGAAGCACCAATAACGGTATCCAGCAGAGTGTTTTATACATTAGATACACGCTTATTCATTGGGTGCTCTTATGTGAGTACATATTACGTGTATATGGAATGTATAAACGGGCTACGGCTCTTCTCTGTTCATTTATGGTTTGCACGCAATTAGATATAGAATTGCTAAATGAACTAAGAGTATGTTAGTGTATTATGAGGGTGCATGTTATATGAATAATCTTGGTTGGGGAATTTGAATATTGTGTGGATTAAATGCAAGAAATTTTCTGGATAGCAAATGGTGTTTCACTTGCATATGGTTTTTCCCCTGATAGTATGATTATATGCACTAATGATATGGCTTAATACACTAATAACGGGTTAAGGGCACGGGGGTCCTTACAAGTCTAGTGTTTATTCAACCCCCCTTCTAAACACTACTCCGATCATAACAGTTTTATTCACAACAATGGAAAGACTCATCTAACAGTTTTTATGCTAAATCCGATACTGGAATATTTCTTGGTTACACCGCTGTTAGTAAAAACTTTTAGAGTATTTAATATTATAACACTTACAGTAGAGGAATCCATTCATGTCATATTTGATGAATCTCTTAATATTTCTCTGTCTGATTTACAAGTAAATAATTTGAGTAATAGATTGGAAAATGCTCATATTGATAATGATTGTGATGATGAGTTGGATTGCAGCAAAATGGTTGATTGTGTCTTAGAACCAGAAGTCCCTGAAGCACCAACATATATGCATCCTGAGTAACATGACTTAGACCCTTGTGGACTCTACTGATCCAAATCGTACTGTAGTGGACATTCCAAACACCAACGATGAAACCATCCATTCTATTGAGATTCCAACTCAAAACATTCAAGAAGCAGAGATTGATCCCCTTGGACCTCCGCTCCGGTGAAGAAGAACCACCCACTTGAGCTGGTCATAGGTAACCCTATTGCTCCTCTACTAACCAGAGGACAGATGATTAATAAATTTCTTCATGCTGCATTCATCTCTCATGTAGAAACTAAAAAGATAGATGATGATATTATATATCCAAACTTGGTAGATGCTATGCAAGAAGAACCCAATCAATTTGAGAGAAATAAAGTTTGACATTTAGTACCACGTCCACCACATCACACTCTTATATGTACCAAATGAGTATACAGAAATAAACTGGACGAGAATGATATTATAATCAGGAATAAGGCAAGATTAATTTCATATGGATACAGACAGGAATAAAGCATTAACGAAACCTTTGCCCCTGTAGCTCGACTAGAAGCCATCCACATATTTCTTGCATTTGCTGCTTTTAAAGACTTTAAAGTCTATCAGATGGACGTTAAGAGTGATTTCATTAACGGTAAACTTCAAGAAGAGGTTTATGTTGAACAACCTCTTGGGTTTAAAAACCATCAGCAACTTTCCTTTGTTTACAAATTGGACAAGGTGTTGTATGGTCTGAAACAAGCTCCCCGAGCATGGTATGAAACTCTATCAAAGTGTTTGACTGAGCATGAGTTTACCATCGGCACGGTTGACAAGACCCTCATTTTAAATTCACAAAGGGTGACCATACCTTATTAGTTCAAATTTATGTTGATGCTACTATTTTTGGTAGTACTAAACCAAAACTTTGCGAGAAATTTTCTAAGTTCATGTAGAATCAATTCAGATTAGCATGATGGGAGAACTATCATTTTTCATAGGATTGCAAGTCAAGCAGTCTGCTGAAGGGATATTCATCAATCAGTCGAAGTACACAAAAGAACTACTGAAGAAGTACAGTATGAGTACTAGTTCAGCAGCAGCCACTACCATGAGCTCGTCTGCTAAACTAGATTTGGACGAAGCAGGAATACCAATAGAGGTAACCCTGAATCGAGGTATTATTGGTTCTTTACTTTACTTAACATCCAGCATACATGACATCATATTTGTTGTATGTATGTGTGCTCGCTTTCAAGCTAATTCTAAGCAATCACAATACACTATTGCTAAGAGGATCCTTAAATACTTAAAAGGAACTGAAAATATTGGCATCGGGTATCCACAATGATTCTACGTTTAATTTAATTGGATATTCAGATACTGACTATGCAGGTTGTAAGATTGATAGGAAGAGCACCAGTTGAACATCTCAATTCCTTGGAGATAAGTTGATCTCTTGGTATAGCAAGAAGCAGACATCCATAGCAATGTCTACTGCAGAAGTAGAGTACATGCTACTGGAGGCTGTTGTGCTCAAATGTTGTGTATTCAACAGCAACTGAGAGATTGTGGAATTGAGTCCACTGAGGCACCAATATTGTGATAATACATCTGCTATAGCTATCACGTATAATCAAGTTCTTCATTCTCGAACCAAGCATTGACATTCGTCATCATTTTATTCGAGATATTGTAATCAAGAAGGAGATTAGGTTGGAGTATATATCTACTGAACAACAAGCAACAGACATCTTCACAAAACCCTACCGGACAATAAGTTTTCCTATTTTCACAATATACTTGGCTCAATAGATATAACTATGTGATTATCTCTGGTTAAATTCTCTTATATACTTAATTGAGAGGAAATTAAACTTGAGTTATTGTATGAGTATAGGGGGAATATTAATTGAGGGGGAATTTTATGCTTTCGGATGGTCTACTGATGCTCAGCTGGTAAGACAATTGGCTACTACATTAGAGTTCGCTACCTACATACTAGTAGACATTACCATGTACGCTGACTAATGGTAACCACTCCTAACTTATTAACCAATTGGAACGTCGGATTTCAAACGTTATTATTTATTAAGTTTAATTAATTCGGCCTTGTTTAAACCATATCCGTTCTTTTAAAATTCAAAACATTTTTGCGTAGAAAAGCGACACGTGTCCATGTGTTCTTTCATCTACAGTACGATGTTATATCACCCCTTCGTCTTTCATTGCCATTAGGTTTTTACACTCTTTACTTTCACCATTTACAGTCTACTGCGCTAACATGTCTTCAAGCCATTTTCAGATTTCTCTTATTCTCAGAAATCTTGTGCAACTCAGCAACCATTACTATGTCATAGACAAGTCAACCCAATTTCGTATCCAACGCTCTTCATGTGCATTTCATCAATCCATAGCCACTCTGAAAGATAATGATTTCCTGGATTTTTTCTCGGATCTGAAAAACTCAAGGCTAATGCTCGTATTGAACCTCACGCCACTATACTACAAGGAGGCCTTGCAAGATTTTTATGCCTTTGCTAAGGTTGTTAACAACTTTGTAGTCCCCTCCGTGTTTGGAACTGAAATGATTGTCACCGCTGCTGAGTTTGCTTCTCACCTATGTCTATCAGCAGATGGAATGACATATTTATCACCCATTCCTATTTCTACCAGGGAAGAAATTGGTATTTTATTTTTCATATCAGGATGTCAGTTGTGTCCTCCATTCAAGAAAACTATGATCAAGATTCATTACCAAATACTTGCAGACATAATCGCCAAAGTCTTCTAGTGTAACCTTCCTGCAAAAGAAGAAGGGAGACGTAGAAGTGTTTGTGCTTCGAACTTCCAGAAACAATCTCCGGGTCATTTAAAAAGTTGGATATTTTGAATGGAATGAGAGAAAATTAATAAAGATTTAGTAATTTAAAGATAGCTTTACAAGGCTTATTACAAATATTTACTAGAGAAAATCAGAAATTCTATCACGAAACTCAAAATTTTTGCTTCAAAATTGAGTATGTATAATAATTTTTTTAAAAAAAAATTGTTTCGCGGGGCTGGACGGATCCCGTGTTTGGTCAAACCCGTCCCATTGTCATCCCCTATCAGTATTATGATTTGTTTGATGTCATCATTAATGATAATACCATGGGGTGATATCAAACATCATGTACCACTTATGACATGTTGAAAAGGTCTTAATTTCACCCCAAAGACAATATCCAAATATCCTTAGCAAAAGCATCATACTTAACGACCGCGTCAAATTCTCCCAGCTAGAGGCCACCTCAGTCATCGCCCAGACTCGAAAAAATTAATAAGACAGTTATCTGACATTTTCACCACCTAAGTCACATAATAGTACTATCCACATGCACGCACTAGTGCTCCGCCGTAGCTTCGGGAAAATGGGTCCTCCTTACAAAGGGGGGCGCAGTGACCATGCACGGGCGACTGTTTACCAACAACACACGTCTCTGCATTCTCTGTCTTACCACGGCTGGTAGCACAAAGTTAGCCGATGCTTATTCCCCAGATACCATCATTGCTTCTTCTCCGGGAAAAGAAGTTCGGATCCTTTTCCGAGTTCGAGAATCCCCTCCCTTCTTCCACTCTATCCCGAAGAGTAGATAGTGATCTGGCGCATTGAGTGGTGTGCGGCTCTCTAAGGCGCAATAAGTTTTACTAAGTCGCGCACTAAATTTCACTAAGTCACACATTATATTTCACTAAATCACGCATTAAGTTTCACTAAGTCGCGAACTATTATTGAACCTTCTTAATTCTCCGACTTAATTCTCTTTCGAATTTGTTTTAAACTTTTTTTTTGGTAACTTTTTGGGTACAAATGAATTTTCATGGTTCCCCACAACTTCGATTGGTATGAAAATTCTATTAGATGGTAATGAGATAAATATTACACACTATTATATAATGGCTTCATGAATATTCAAATATTTTATAAAATAAAGTTTGTCAAAATCTGTGATTTTTGTAACATTTTTAGTGATAAAATAATAATGATTTTTATATCATGAGTTTGTTGATATGAAAATTAATAAAATAAACTTTATATGTAGGACTTCTATTTTTATTGAGCTAATTTAATTGTTTATATTAGTTATTACATAAGATAATAATATAATTTGCCGAAAATAATATGAATAATTGTTAATAAATTCATACTACTACCAAACATTCTAAAACAGAGGTAATGTTTGGTTTTATTTTTTGAAGTTATCATCTTAAAATAAAACCAAATATGAATACTTCATTTTCATTTTTCATTCTTTAAAATATATATTTTCGGATGAGCCATAATTGTTCATACTATGATAGCGGTCAAATAAAAGATTTGAATTATATTATTAGCATTTGTTATAATTTTTTTGCAAAGTTGCAAATGTTATATTCTACATATATGATCTAATTTTAATATTTTAAGAATAATTAAATTGCAAAAGTCAATTTTGTTCAATTTCATATTATAAATAAATAATATAATAATTTGATGAAAGGTGTCAAAAATGGTGAGTGACTTAGGCCATCTTTATCCCTTCAATTACAAATTAATTTCAAAAGTGGGTCTCACTGCCACATCATTAACTTTTACAATTACTTCATTCAATAATTTCAAATCATCTTTATCCTTCAAATCACTATAATTTCAATTAATAGGATCCACTCAATTTTATATTATATTTTATTCGTTATTTTAATATATTCTATTAATAATTATAATAAATCTTTAAATATTTTAAGTTTATTTATAATATAGTTTTTGCAACTTATTTGTTTTAAAAAAAATTAATCCAATTTATCCAAAAATCATGAAATATTTTTAAAACTAAAAATTATTTTCATATATATATGTATACTACAAATTATTTTTTTCCAAATTCTATTTCATACTTTTAAAAATTTCCTATGAAAGTTTATAAATCCTTATGCATTATATATCATTATTTATATATTATTCTTCAAATTGATATTTTAATTAAAAATATAACAGTTACATTAATTATAATAATATTATTATATAATTTTAATATTTCTATAATTTGATTTATAAATATTATTTTATATATAGTAGTTACATAATAAAAATAGTTATAATAATTATATAAGGGTAAACTCATAAAAAATCCCTAAACTCAACTTTACTCTCATTATCCACTATTCTATATTCTAACTCCCCAATAATACTTTTATCTTTATCACAACTCCATACCCCATAATACTTTATCAATTTACCCTTACAAGTTGAAAATGGATTAATCGATTGTTATCCCCTAAAGTTTTAAATACTTCTCAAAAATTACCCAAAGTTTTACCATTTTTTCTAATAACCTTTTTTCCTTCGCGATCCATCTCTTGAAATAGTACCAGAGCCTAGGTTTATTCTGAAAATTATATAATAATATTTTGAACATTAATATTATCCCAAATGGAGGAGACAATTCGAGAAAATTGATCCGAATGAATGTTCGAAAGTGTTATTCATAAAGGCGGTACTTCCAAAAATTGGAAGCACTAAATCAAAAGCATATGGCGGAAGCTCAACGCTTCAACCATAAGTAGATTATGCTTACCTGGCATAAATTATTACAAGAAACTGGAAAGGATGGCTAAGAGGCTTCATCAAGTGAACTCAAACTACAGTTCCAGTTTGTCGAATTTCTGGAAGACGATCATTCTAAACATGAGGACGTTATTCCAGACCCCAATGATCCAACATGGTCAAGACCAGACGAATAGTATGGGAGAATCAACCTTCTAGAAATCGAGCCAGATACCTCTAAGATATCCCAATATCTTAGAGAAATTCAGAAGACGGTGCAGCATTATGGATACTTACAATACCATGTCCCTGCACAGATCCATCAGATTCAAAGTCAGATGAAGATCATGATTAAATATCAGGAGGAAATTCTTGAAAACCTTCGAGATGTTCAAACCCGGGTTAAGGAGTTGGAGTCACGACCAAGTTCTTCAGGAAAAAAGAAAGGAGGGTGTTACCACAGTCCTATGGAACAGAACCCCTTTTACACCAAAAATTGAAAGCAAATGAGGTCCGAAGGCCTTTGACGGAGACTGAAAAATGATTACAGTCATACGAGGAGATCCAATACTTCAAACAAAGTAATGGAAAGAATCAATATGGAAGATCTACGTGATCTTCCCGATTCGTTTGCGGAATTAAATCTCGTAGACTTTAAAACAAATAAAGTTGGAGGAATTCCTTGACTTCCACCACAAGAGAGTTCGGGTCACACAATCCACCACCCGAAGGAGACCAAAGTATGCCCCACCAAGATGATTTTACCACTGGAGCAAACTTAGATCCCCAGTTAGAGTAAGAAGTCATTCCCGCAGGCCAGATATACATCAAACGCCTTACATGAAGTCTGATAAGTACCATTTTGCACTTATATTTGCATATGTTTCTTGCCATTTTTATAGTGATTCTTGGATGATTTTATGCTTTTGGTTGTGTTTTTGTATAATTCCAGGAATCCAGTGAAAATGCAAGGAATACATGAAAAACCACATTTTGTGGACTGAAAGACGGAAATGGAACAAAACAAGCCGAGACATTGGAAAGAAGATGAAGAGGGTTCGAGTTGGGAAATTTTACAGTGCGCGATCGATCTCTAGGAATAAGAAATCGATCGCTGCAAGGCATGGAAGTGTGAGAAAGCTTATATGGGAAGAGATCGATCGCTGAGAATGACGAAGTCGATCACATCAGGGCAGAAGGTTTAGGCGATCGATCACCACTTATGCAGAGATCAATCGCCATATAGTGAAAAGTTGAAGAGATTGATCGCCATGAACATAATGATAGATCGCTACAGAGTCCTGCATGAAAAAAATTATATTTTTAAGAGTTGGACTATTTTTGGGCACCAGATTTTGTGGGCTTGGATTCATCACTATATAAAGGAGTTTTTCCATCAAAGAGAGGGCTTTTTGACATCAGATTTTACCATAAACTTGGGAGAAGCCACCACATACAAGTTGGAGATTCAAACAGCAGTGGGAGACAGGATATTGGATCAACGCAAGAGTCAGCACCTAGCGATTTTCTGTATTTCTAAACTTTGTTTTGGTTTAATTTTCGAGTTTCAATGTTTATTATGCTGTTAGTAGGATAAAACATTGTTCTTGCTTTATTATGCTAGGCTAAGTTCTTTATCGAGATTAGAAGATCTTTTGTATGAATCCACAATTTTAATTCTAGTTTTTGATTGAGTTTTGTTATCTTTGTGTTTGTGTTATGTTTTTAATGCTTTTAAGGGATTAGCTACCATTTGAATGATGTTAGTTTGCAATTGAGATCGATAGATAAAATTGTAATATGGAACAAATAACATATACCGTGGATTTCAGTCCGAGATCGAGAGATGACGCCAAATACATGTGTGATAGCTATATGTATCTAGCATAATTGAAGGCTAAGGGTTTTCATAGAGCGCATGCAATATTGATTTGTTAAATAAGTGAACGAGATTTACTTACTGCAAATTGGTATTAGGTTAATATAGCTCGAGAGAGTATATTAGATATACTCAGAACCCTTGTCACCTTAGATGCATTAATTTTGATTAGAACTAGTAGATGAATTGTGGGGGATTACTTAAGTGAACCGAAGTCTCGATATTTATCTTTACTGCTTATTGCAATCTCTCTTTGCATTTTGGTTATTTCCTAAGTTTGAGTAAATTAGTAAATCTTTCATAACAATTTCGTAAGTTAAATATAGTTAAGATAATTGAATTTGGTAATTACTACTAGTACATGTGGGTACGCCATCCATACTTTAATATCATTATACTAAAACTTGACACCGTGCACTTGCGATATAATCACGCCACACTAGAAAATAATTGTTTAAAATAATTGCCATCAATGTCTCAGTAAGATCGATTCATCCATATGGACTTATGCTCGACATGGATATCTTGGATTTTAAAAATGAGAAGTTTTTATTGATGAATGGGCTTCAACAATGAGAATATCAGCAGGAACGCTTGATATAAGCAAAGAAAGATTCATATTACTCCTTAAAATGAGTCTGGAAAGATTGCTTGGGAACTCGCAGACCCAGGTACCAATGAATAAGTTTTACCCGGAGAGTCCCTGAAAGAAATTGTGGACAAGATATCAAATTTTTTTAAAATCTGTTTCATTGGAGTAGGCTACTTCGAAGGAATGGAGGAAGAAAAGACGAAAAATATAGACAATCTCTATATAGTCTGGAACTACATGATATATGTTATATAGACGAGTGCATCAAACTCTTCATAGAGTATAGAGCAGCAGAACTTTTCTTTGCCAAAATACCGAGTCCATGGAGAGAAATGCTTATCCAGGAATATACACTACAAGAAATAGAGACGATGTCTAGGAGAATGTCATTTCTTAAAATGAAGCTTGCGAAGTGGTGCTATCAAGCAAATCTCCAAAATAACTACAAGAAGCTAAGATGAGTCAACAAGACATCTCATCTTTGCTGTACATGAAATTATATCCCTATTATCATTGGAAACTACCCCCAAAGGCAGAAGATGAAGAAACACATGAGTCATCCTTATGCTCGAGGAAGTAGTTCGAAAAGAAGTAGGTCTTCATGGAGACCTAGAAAGTTCTGGTCAAAGCAAAAAGCCCAAAGCTACAGATCCAGGCAAATATCAGGACCAACAAGGAGTAGACCATCGTCAATAGGTTCTAATCAAGCAAGTACTAGCAGAGCACCGACGAAGAGGACTTTCAGACGCACTCATACTCGTGCGAATGAGAATTTCAAAGATTGTAACTGCTGGACATGCGGAGCAAGATGACATATCTCCACAGATTGTCCAGAGAACCAAAGTCGTGGAGTAAGATAGTTCGAGCATACCAAGGAGTTCGATGATGCTGTTTATTTCCAGGATTTGGTGCAGGTATATCAATTTGATGATATCCCTGAAGTGAACGCATCTATGAAGAAGAAAACTATCTGATAATAGAGGTGAATCCAATACAGAATCAGAGTGAAGAAGAATGCCAGAGAAGAACCGTCGGGATTTTTCTCACATACCACGATTTCTCATAAAAATCTTTTAAGGATCATGAAAGAAGAGCCAAAACTTTAGATGTATAATAGATTTACAATTGGAGCAATGAAAAAAGCCATGGATATGATTGCTCTTTGAAGCACGAAGCATCAGATTATCCATAGTGTGACAACAGGTGAATTTGCGATCCAGATGGAATTCACGGGAAACCAAATTGAGATGCAGTTAATCCCCTACATAGAGATTCAGGAGATTAAGAACAAGGTTAAAAGAGAAGTTGCTAATACGCTCTCATGGATTTATATTGGAGCCATTAGAGTTATCATCAAGGCGACCTTAGAGGAAGGAATTGATTCGCCGCTTAGTCTGGCAATATTCGACAAGAGAATCCCAAACATTAAATATTCTTGTTTGGTAGTAGTTGCAGGAAATTTGTATCTAGAAAGATTGCCTTCAACATCTATCCCAGAATTGCATACAATTTGGGAGATCCAGATTTCAATAAGGTTCTTACTCTTCATCAGGATTTGAAGAGAAATGATTTGATTAAAGAAGGGAATATGCCTTACACAATCACATACAATGTGTCTTACGCGCTCTCGAATACGCATCACTTAGAAGTATTCTTGAGAAAGGAATTCATAGAAATCCCCAGAATCTTCTAAGATTTTGCAAAAGCACTGTTGCCGGATATCATCAATACTCTGAGAATTGAAGAGACCAACATGAGGATACAAGACCAGTCTGTTCTGAACAGAAGCAGGAGCCTTATGATCGAGCCAAGAAGAATATATTTTCATCATGATAGGTTAATCAGTAACTATTCCCGGGAGAAACAAAAAGCGGTCTCGAGCAGGATTCAGAAAATCCCTGATGTATTCAAAACAACTGCAATGCTGAAATGCCCAGAAGGCTGGAGAAAAGTGCAGATAATCTTCGACATTACTGAGAAAAACAATATCTTCCCTTGTGATGTCCTATATTATTTGCGACAACCTACAGTTGGTAGGTATCAAGGAAACCTTCAAATTGGTGAAATTGATTTAACATTTGCAGGAACTGCAGGTATGGTCCCAGAATAGCTTATTCTTGGGATTGAGTTTCTTGAGGAACACAAACCTTGGGAAAGATTGCATGATGGAATAAAATTCACGGTGGACGGGAAAAAAATACAGAATCTGATGACCACCAGTCCAGTCTCAATATACATCTCAGTCGGGATGTTATACGAGAAATATCGTGCAGAATATTTCGCCGCATATATTGATTCAGGAGCTGGAATATGCACTGGCAAAAGAGACATCTTCCCTAAAGAAGTTGGTGAGAAATTAGCAGCCATTGCCGGAAGATACTTTTCCAAGCGGATTCTTATTCTTAATGAAGGAGTCCAGACGGCGGACATAATAATTGGAGGAGTAGGCGGTAACCCTTGGTACAAAATCAAGACTCCACCTATTTATTTCCATGATACATGAGCTGATCTGCTGCTAAGAAACAATTTCCTACAGACATTCAAGCAGTTTACACAGGAGAACGAGACAAGGAGGCTTATATTCACAACCTTTTGTGATCAGAAGATCATTGTCCAGCGACTAAGGGAAGCATTTCACAGGAAATTTTCCATTAGTTTTCGCAGCAAGCGTGGTGATGAAGGAAAACTTCGACACCCAAAGATGAAGGATCAATGGAAATGTTATGTCATTCAGAGAACATAATGAAGATGCGGATGAAGAGGAAGACGAAGTTAATCCAAACATCCTACTGTTACTGAAAAAGGAATTACATGAGGATGACATGCAACCTGAAGCTACACTCGAAGAGCAGATTACTATAGAGAAAGTAAAAAGGAAGATTAAGAGGAACTACAATGAGGATCCTCTGGCATGGTGGGACAGTTCGAGCTTACATCATCTTTGAAGGTGACAATTGGAAGAGAGTATGAGTTCGTGAGGTACAAGCCGATCCCCATGAACCAGGAAGATCGGAAAGATATACAGATGATACTTAAGGAAAATCTTGACCTTAAGTTAATCCCAACAGGTGTTTCTCCATACAGCAGTCCGTGATTTCTCGTCCGGAATCATGGAGAAATTAAAAGAGGAAAACCAAGATTGGTGATCAATTACAAAGGTATCAACGAGATCTTGGAATTCGATGGATATTATATCTCAAGCAGAGAATATTTGGTAAATAGCATCAAGAGTGCCAAAGTGTTTTCTAAGTTCGATTGTAAGTCTGGATTCTACCAGATTAAGATGGAGGAAGCGAGCAAAAGGTTCACAACATTCTCCACATCACAAGGACACTATATCTGGAATGTCATGCCAATGGGATTGTCAAATGCTCCCCAGATATATCAAAGAAAAATGGACAATCTTTTCGAGGATTACTTCAGCTTCATGTTCGTGTATATTGACGATATCTTCATCGCGTCAATAAACATGAAAGAACATCTTAAACATTTGGAAATCTTTTCAGATGTTGTCACAATGAATGATTAGTGCTCTCCGAAGGAAGGCAGTAATTGCCACAAGACAAATCGAGTTCCTTGGAATTGAGATCGACGAATATGGAATCATCTTGTATAATCATATTGTTGAGAAAGTGGAAGGATATCCGGATGACCTCAAGGATTTAAAGCAACTTCAGAGTTTTCTGGGAGTTGTTAATTTTGTTGGGATGTTCATCAATAACCTAGAAAACCACATGAAAGTGTTCAGTACACTACTCAAAAAAGATTTTAAGTTCGAGTGGAATGAAGATCACAGACAAGCTGTCAAACAGCTTAAAGAAGTTTGCAGTAAACTACCAAAGATTGCAATTCCCAACGACGAGGATGAACGATGCCGGTGATCAATGGTGGGCTGCAGTACTTATGAAAGCCACACCAGATGGAGAAGTGACATGCAGATAATGCAGCGGTCTATTCGACAACAGCGAAGTTATCAGATGACACATCAACGAGAAGGAGTTCTTTGCAGTTCGAAAGACTTTTAAAAATGGCCACTATTTTTACTCGCAGATAAATTTATCTTGAAAATATATAAAACTAGTGTTAAGTCTTTTCTGAAAAATAAAATTGAATCAAAACCATAAAAGACTAGACTTTTAAGATGACAAATTGAATGCCAATATTATGATTATGATATTGTCATTGTGAAATCTGATAAAAATGTTCTTGCAGAATTCTTAACACGAGATGGAGGGACACATTGTTAGCGATACCCTCAAACGAGTTAGGCATCTCAGGAAAAACCTGGAGATCCTGGAACGAGATTTTGGGACTCTTTGTCTCAATTCTGAGGTCGTAGGACAACCACAACATGCAGATCGGGACTTAGTTTCCGAACATATGCGAGGTTGTCTTCAGGCCCAAGAACGCTTGTTCGTAGTCTTGAGGGGGCCTATCCTCTAGGCCGCATCTCCAACGGTGCAAAAAGGGGGGTTTAGAGAACGAGGTTCATGAAACCCGGAGGCAATGGATTCACATACCCTTGTCACAAGTGCTGCATATGATGTATTCCTTGAGGATGCACAAACTGTAACGAATGTTGAGGGTCAGGTGTCATCACAATCTGAACCTTCAAGTCAACCCAGCACCTCTGAGGTAAAAGAGGGAGAGTTGAACCTTAGACCACAGGCAGTCACTTCTAGAAGTCAAATTAACGAGGATTTAGTTTGTTCTCTTATAGAGGATTGCCAACGTACTTGGGAGAAACAGATTACCTGACCGGGTATCAACCTAAACAAAACAATTGTTGATATCTCCGGAAAATATCTAAGGGTTTGGATGAAACCAGGTAGCCATCCAAACGAGGTACAAGAATGGTATAATTTCGGAGCTCTGGCTTCGGTTTATACTGTTGCACCAACATTCTATGAAATATCCAAACTATCAAAGTGGACCAGAGAAGCTGTTCACGAGACATGGGCCAATAATTCACATTTGGCTCGAGGAGATATTTAGGAGTTGAATTTTTTCAGTGCCGCTCTAGAACCAGCAAAGAAAGGTTTTATTGAAGCTTTTCATTTTATCAAACTCAGACGACCAGATGGGAACGCCTTAAAAAATACCATGCATCTTTATTAGTTGGAGCCATCACCGAAGATGAGGCTTCAACCAGACGAGCGAGATCTTTGGGGTTGTCTAACAGAAATGGACAAAGTCAAATACTTATTCAAGTTCTTTCAAAATCCAGTCAATGGAACTTTCATGCTGAATTCCATGACAGAAATAACAACATGATTTTGCCAAAGAGCTCTTCGAAACAAAAAGAAGAATTCTTTGGGAGAACAAGCTTTCGGCAAGCAAAGAACTTACTGGAAATTCTGCAACATGGCACATATTGGCCGATGGAAAGATCGGATTTGCCAAGCATGCCCGGAGCAGAAAGAATCAAAATTCGAGAAAGGATTCCAACCCAAACCCGACAAATCAGAGGCATGAAAAGAAAAAGAACCTGCTGACAAGAGGTCACATTTTCCTAAAGCTCTGGGACCACAAAAGCCAATAATGTAAAGATTACTCGACAAAGGAAAAAAGACGTGGACCATTAAACGCACTCAGACAAAATAATGGACTACTCATGAGAAAAGTTGGCACACTCAGACAAAAGATGTCAGACCACGAAATAAAGGCGCACTCACAGGCGCACTTAACATTAAACGAGAGTTTGGAATCCGCATTTGAAGTCCAGATTTATGCGTATATAAGGCCAGGCATAGAGGAAGCTAAAGACATCGAAAAGTCTCCATTGTTTTCTCAGAAAGAAATATTGTAGTCACCAAGCGGTAATCTTTTCAGCTTTCATAGCTTGATAATAATGTTTTTCTTTTCTTTGTAATATTTCTGTTTTGTAATTCAGTCTTTGATAGGTTAACAAGTTAGTCTCCTCTCAGGAGGACAAATATTAATGCAATAAATATTACAAGTATTTCCAGAATAAAATGAAGGCTTTTGCCCATCTATCTCTCGGATTTCTTTAAAATCTATTTATATATGGTTATACTCCACGTCTTAAGGTAGAAAACGAATTAAGACTGCGCTATGCGATTTCTGAAGGAGTCGAATAACTTGCATACTAACCTCGCCGGAAGGGCTGAGGTTGGATGACGAGGAGCCATTCGTAAAACAATTTGGGCAGTAATTTTTCGACTGGTGGATTTGCGACCCACCTCACACGGTGCTGTTATGGTCAAAAAGGTGTATACAGCTTTGTCAAAAGTTTATTATAATACGGAAGGATGATTGTGCCTGTTATTTATTTTTACATGTTCTTATAATAAGGGAATTTTAGGGCATATAATTTATCATGAGCTGTGAGTTTTTTGCAAAAATATACTCTTGAGTTTTCTCAAAATGACAAAAACTGAATGATCTCATGTTTATATACTATCATTAAGGCCCTGCATTTATGTATCCCCTTTTTGGGGATAATACATCATATAGACTCAATTGTTTGCATTCACTCCTTTTAGTCCATTTTGTTCACACTCACCCAATTTAATCCCTTTAATTTGTTAGTGTGTCCCAAATCAGTCGAAAATGTTAACTCACCGTTAAAATTGAAACAGAATCTGCATGGGAATTGCATATTCTGTCAAATAGCACCCTTAATAAAATCCAATATTCCTATTTTTGCCCCATTTTCATTTTTCACCACAAAATCACCCAAAATCATACTCCAGTTTCGAAATCACCACAAAATCATACTCCATTTTCGAAATCATCACAAAATCACCCATCTAAAACCCAACACTCCTAAAAATTGAAAACACTATTCGGAAAAGAAAACCAAATCTCTGAGCATTGAACCTTACCAAAGAAAACCAAACATCTGAGCGTTGTACACCTACCAAAATACTTGGAAAAGTCCCATGTTCTCAAGAATATTGAATCCAATTCGTCATCTACCCTGGTGAAGCTTAGGAAGAGGTGGATGGATTACCAAGGGATCAAGAATTGGGAAGCATTGTTCGACTCTCCCGACAATAATCTGCGGCCTGAGATGATCCCTTATGGTAAGTTCGTCGAGGTGGCTTACCAAGCATGTGATATTGATCCTTCATCTTCATCATACGCTACATGTCGTTACCTTAAAAGAAACCTAATCAATGAGTCTCGATTCAAGGGGACCGGATATCGAGTCACCAATAATCTTACCGCCAATACTGGGATACAATTACCACGATGGATCAAACGAGCCTCAGCTTGGCTGTGTTGGTTATTTTTCCTTTTGTTGAAGAAGACGAGAAAACTCATAAGATGACATACACTGTTTTATAAATAAAAGAAAATACTTTAAAGCAGTAGAAACTTACAACAAACAGTTTAAATAAACTGGGCAGAAACTTTGTTGTTGGACGAGGCCACAGTAAACCGTGTGCCCGTAAACTCTAAATTGCCCGCCTACAACTTCTGGCCTCCTGGACAAGAGAGTTCCAAGGTACAACGTCCCAAACACCTCTGTATGGGTTGAAGCAGAAACCCAGACAGACTCACTCGAACACTGAACAGTGTGTAGTACTCTCAATATAATATGATATGATATGAAATGCAATTTCGGGATGAAGAAAACATAAAGCTGAAGCAGCTTATATAGCTGAGCAGCAGACCACTCCAAAGGTCTCAGAATTAAGTGTAAAGATTAATGGGGTAGATGAAAAGTCTCAACACTTAAACATCATATTCATTTCGGATTTAAGTCTCACACTGAAATCTGACATCAATTCTGCAGGTAGGTGAAAAGTCGCGACGCGGCGCGGCGCGGCGAGGCGAGGCGAGTCGAGTCGAGTCGAGACGAGACGTGACGTGACGTGACGTGCCGTGCCGTGCCGAGCCGAGCGGACGGACGGACGGCGCGCGAGGGGCACCCATCTTTACTACTTAACTACACTCTAATGATTTGTATCTCAATATAATCAAACCATAAGTGTATTATAATCTCAATGTGGGATTTCTTTAGCCTAATTACCTTTCATAATAACTTACCATAATTTTGTTCTCATTAACAAAATATAACATAATTATTGGGCTCTTATTATTAACCCAATAATATTAATCCAACAATCCCCCACATGAATGCAATATGGCGAAAAAATTACACAATGCACCTAGATGAAGATTTGAGAGTACTTTGAGAATCCACTGCATCAGGATAGGTGGTGATTAACCTTGAACCTTCCTTAGTAAAATATCATCGGATATACTTGTCAACCAGTGGACGCGATGCCTTGAACTGTTCGACGTTTTATGTATAACAAAACAACAATACTCACACAGCTTCATCTCCACACTATTATTGGTTCTTTCGTTGTTGTCCATTTTGGCCCTGGACTGCCTTGGATGTTTCATCGAATGCTCTAGAGATTTAGCCCTCAGGTCATCTCATAGAAGCGGCCCCTTCACATTCGACATAGGTGATATCTCCTAAAGAGTATCCTGTAATACCCCACTTTATCATCTCGAGATAGAAGAATCATTAAGAGCATGAGCTCAGCCTTCCCAAAGTACAGGTCTATCACTCTTTCATCACAGGAATAGGTAAGGAACTCAATTTCCCGAGTGCTTTGTTCGATGTCCCCCCACAATTCGGTTTTCCCATTGAACCTGCAAATTGGATTTTACAATTCAGGTTGGGTTGCCATCATGGTTGGAAATCAATTTCATGGGCTTCAACCCCATTCCCCTCGATGAAATCTCTACTCGGTCTCTCGTCAGACCTTTCGTAAATGGGTCTGCAATGTTTTCTTTAGACTTCACATAATCTAAAGAAATGACACCGGTTTTTAGTAAATTTCTCACGGATTTATGTCTCCGACGAATGTGTCGTGATTTCCCATTATACACATTGTTATGTGCTCTTCCCATAGCTGACTGACTATCACAGTGCAAACTAATGGGTGGCATTGGTTTTGACCACATTGGAATATCCTCCAAGAAACTCCGAAGCCAATCAGCTTCTTCTGCCGCAAGATCTAAAGCTATGAACTCAGATTCCATAGTTGATCTAGCAATGCATGTCTGTTTGCAGGATTTCCATGAAATAGCAGCACCGCCAATTATAAATATATATCCACTCGTAGATTTTATATTTTTGGAGTCTGATATCCAATTCGCATCTGAATACCCTTCAATTACTGCTGGGTATCTCGTATAATGTAATCCGTAGTTAGAAGTATATCTTAGATATCTAAGAACTCGAACTACTGCCTTCCAGTGCTCATAACTGGGATTACTCGTATATCTGCTCAATGTATTGACAGAATTAGCTATATCAGGTCTAGTGCAATCCATGAGGTACATGAGACTGCCTATGACTCTAGAGTACTCAAGTTGTTGCACACCTTCTCCGCGATTCTTGCAAAGATTTGACACCACTTCCATAGGTGTTCTAGCGATGGTATTATTTCCCTTGTCAAACTTGTCAAGTATCTTCTCGACATAATGACCCTGGGAGAGAAAATATCCATCTGCATGTTTGGTGATCTTCATTCCAAGAATCACATCTGCAAGACCTAGGTCTTTCATCTCAAAATTTCGTGACAACATTTTCTTGGTAATTTTGATGTTATCGTTATTACCAACAATTATCATGTCATCTACGTATAGACATACTATCACATAGTTTGTATTGTCTCCTTTCACGTAGACACACTTATCGCATTGGTTTGTTTTAAACCCATTTGAAAGCATGACGCTATCAAATTTTTCGTGCCATTGTTTAGGTGCTTGTTTTAATCCATACAAGGATTTCACAAGTTTACACACCTTCGTTTCTTTACCTGGAACTACAAACCCTTCAGGTTGTTCCATGTAAACCTCCTCTTCTAACTCTCCATTTAGAAAAGCCGTTTTAACATCCATTTGATGGATCTCTAGGTTATATAATGCAGCAAATGCAATTATCAACCTTATAGATGTTTTCCGGGATACAGGAGCGTATGTGTCGAAATAATCAACACCTTCAGTTTGTCTGTAGCCTTTTACTACAAGTCTAGCCTTGTACTTATCTACAGTACCATCAGCTTTCATCTTCCTCTTGAAGATCCACTTGTGGCCTAGTGGTTTACAACCTGCAGGAAGATCCACTAGTTCCCAAGTATGATTATGTAAGATAGATTCTATCTCACTGTTCACCGCTTCTTTCCAAAGATCAGAGTCTTGTGAAGACATTGCTTCCTTGAAAGTAGTCGGATCTTTTTCCAACAGATATGTTAGAAAATCCGAGCCAAAAGATTTCTCTTTTCTCGCTCTTTTGCTTCGTCTAGGCGATTCTACATTCTCTTGAGATTCTCTATCCCCCACATTTCTCTCAACATTGGTTTCAGGCATTGTCGGAGTTTTGTGGGGAAAGATTTCCTCAAAGAACGAAGCATCCCTATCCTCAATGATAGTATTTACATGCATTTCTGCATTATCTGATTTATGCACTAGAAAACGATAGGCACTACTATCTTGTGCATATCCGATAAATACACAATCTACTGTCTTAGGTCCTATCCTAGTCCGTTTAGGAGGAGGAATTGGTACCTTTGCTAGACAGCCCCAAACCCTTAAAAACTTGTAGCTAGGTGAGCGACCTTTCCACAATTCATAAGGCGTTTTATCCAACTTTTTATGTGGTACTCTGTTTAGCACATAGTTGGCAGAAAGCAGAGCTTCTCCCCACAAATTCGTAGGTAAGTCGGAACTTATAAGCATTGCATTCATCATTTCCTTAAGCGTTCTATTCTTCCTTTCAGCAATACCATTTTGCTCGGGAGAATAAGGCGCAGTGGTTTGATGAATAATGCCACTTTCAGCACATATTTGTGCAAATGGTGACTCATATTCACCGCCTCGATCACTTCGAAGAATTTTAATCTTTTTATCAAGTTGATTCTCAACTTCATTCTTATAGTGAATGAACATATCAATTGCTTCGTCTTTACTTCTCATTAAGTAGACATAACAATATCTTGTACAATCATCGATAAATGTTATGAAATAATTTTTACCGCCTCTAGATTGTACATACTTTAGATCGCATACATCCGTATGAATCAAGTTTAACGGTTCGGTGCTTCGCTCAATTGAGTGGAATGATGACTTGGCTAATTTGGCCTCTACACAAGTCTCACACTTGTGTTTATGATTGATGTTAAATTTAGGCAATAGATTAAGAGACATTAGCCTTTGTAAGGACTTATAATTCACATGTCCTAATCTACCATGCCACAAATGTAAAGACTCGCAAGAATAATCAAACTTTAAAGTTTTATTAGTCACATTGGCAACAGTCATTACATTATTTTTGCTTGTGCTAGCCTCATTTGCTGCATTAACATCAACCTCAACATCTACACTAGACTTAGCCTTAGGAGCTAAAGTCATTACATTCATCTTGAAGAGGTTATTGGCCAAGTAGCCTTTGCCTACAAACATACCACCCTTGGACAGAATGACTTTGTCGGACTCAAACACAAGCCGGAAGCCTTTCTTGTTCAGCACTGCTCCGGAGATGAGATTCTTTCGGATCTCTGGCACGTGGAGCACCTCGGTAGGAGTCAACTCTTTTCCGGAAGTCATTTTTAGCACAACCGTCCCTTTGCCTTCAACTTTTGAGATTGCTGAATTTCCCATATAGCAGTTCTCATCATTCACCGGTTGATAGGTCTTAAACATCCATTTGTTGGCGCAAATGTGGCGAGTAGCCCCAGTGTCCACCCACCATTCTTTGGAGTTCCCTCCAACAAGATTCACCTCCGATACCACAGCACTCAGATGCATGTCATCCATGTCAGAGCTCAGATTGTCCTCAGCAATGTGGGCATGTGCAGGCCTCTTGCCTTTGCCTTTGTAAGGGACTATCTTCCTCTTACCGTCATTGTTTTGACGTTGAGTGCAGTTGTTTTGACGTTGAGTGCAGTCCTTGGCCTTATGGTTAGGCTTACCACACACATAACAGTCACCGGTGAACCTCCTTGTCTGAGTATCTCCCTTGGGTTCAAAAGTACGTTTGCGCTTATTCCCATGGGAGTTGTCCCCAACTTCAACCACGTTGGCCTTGGAAATCATTCCAAATGATTTCTTGTCAACTTTTCGGTTGTCTTGCTCGATGCGCAGCCTCCTGATAAGATCCTCTAGACTCATCATCTTTCGCTTGTGCTTTAGGTAGCTCTTGAAGTCCTTCCAAGATGGCGGTAATTTTTCAATCATCATCGCCACTTGGAGAGCATCATTTAGCCCCATACCTTCGGCAGCAAGTTCATGATATATCAGCTGCAGCTCTTCGCATTGCTCAACAACGCTCTTGCCATCTACCATTCGATAGTCATGGAATCGCCCGGCTACAAATTTCTTTGCGCCTGCGTCGTCAACTTTGTACTTTATCTCTAACGATTCCCAAAGATTCTTAGCAGTCTCATTGGGGGAATACACATTAAAAAGTGCATCGTCAAGAGAATTCAGTATGTAGTTTCGACAAAGGTAGTCGGCACTCATCCAGGACTCAACTATCACAGCAGATTGAGGATCCTCTTTGTCCTCCACTGGTTTGTCCTCTTTGAGAAACCTGGTCAAGTTCAAAGTGGTCAAGAAGAACATCATCTTCTGTTGCCAACATTTAAAGTTGGAACCCTTGAACTTTTCCGGTTTCTCAAATTGAGAGAACGGCATTGGGTTTCTCAGAACTTGCATAACGACCTCAGCGCCGCTAGCTTTCACCACTGGAATGTCAGTATTCTCAGCAACTCGGTTTGGAATCTGGTCAGCCATAAGCTAAAACAGAACAGAAATAGAAGAGCACAAATAATATCAAAACAGTTTTTTTTTGAAACAGTAGGATTAAACCTTTCAACAGTACATAAACAGTGTCTGAACTAAATATGAAAATTGACAGTAACAATTTGTTAAAGTGCAGTAGATGAAAAACAAATAGGTTTGACAGAACAACAAAAGAAAAATACACAAGGATTTAGAGTTTACGATTGTTGGTTATTTTTCCTTTTGTTGAAGAAGACGAGAAAACTCATAAGATGACATACACTGTTTTATAAATAAAAGAAAATACTTGAAAGCAGTAGAAACTTACAACAAACAGTTTAAATAAACTGGGCAGAAACTTTGTTGTTGGACGAGGCCACAGTAAACCGTGTGCCCGTAAACTCTAAATTGCCCGCCTACAACTTCTGGCCTCCTGGACAAGAGAGTTCCAAGGTACAACGTCCCAAACACCTCTGTATGGGTTGAAGCAGAAACCCAGACAGACTCACTCGAACACTGAACAGTGTGTAGTACTCTCAATATAATATGATATGATATGAAATGCAATTTCGGGATGAAGAAAACATAAAGCTGAAGCAGCTTATATAGCTGAGCAGCAGACCACTCCAAAGGTCTCAGAATTAAGTGTAAAGATTAATGGGGTAGATGAAAAGTCTCAACACTTAAACATCATATTCATTTCGGATTTAAGTCTCACACTTAAATCTGACATCAATTCTGCAGGTAGGTGAAAAGTCTCAAACTTAATACTCAGCAGAATATGAAAAGTCAGGCAGATGAAAAGTCATTTCAGAAATCCGTGTAGTAAAAAGATAGGACTGCCTTCGCGGCAGCGACACGCGACGCGACGCGGCGAGGCGAGGCGAGGCGAGGCGAGGCGAGTCGAGTCGAGACGAGACGTGACGTGACGTGACGTGACGTGACGTGACGTGACGTGACGTGCCGAGCCGAGCGGACAGACGGACGGCGCGCGAGGGGCACCCATCTTTACTACTTAACTACACTCTAATGATTTGTATCTCAATATAATCAAACCATAAGTGTATTATAATCTCAATGTGGGATTTCTTTAGCCTAATTACCTTTCATAATAACTTACCATAATTTTGTTCTCATTAACAAAATATAACATAATTATTGGGCTCTTATTATTAACCCAATAATATTAATCCAACAGGCTGGTCATGCAATCGAGCTGGATCGGATTTGTAGCAGCATGCCATGATAAAAAGAGAGATTTCCAGGCTCGAGAGACGAGAGGTAGTCATTGCATAATGTGGGACAATTATCTGCCTGGAGTGGCTAGAAAATTTTAGGGCAATCTTAACTCCATTATCACATTCCAGTTCCAATTCCGATTCATATTCAGAACTAATGGTGGAAAGTGGATTCCTGAGTTTGTACACCTCCATCTTCAATGCCCGACAGAGCTTAAAAAATCTTGTGAGACAAGAGATATTAAGAATTCTGTAAAAGTACAAAGACGAGCCGCTGAGCTTCACCATCACTGGCCACTCACTGGGGGCAGCACTGGCCATTCTCTCTGCCTACGACATCAAGGAAACCTTCAAAAACTCAAAGCTTGTAAAGTAATCTTCTTTGTGGGGCCAAGTGTTGGCAATTGGAGCTTCAGGTGCTAGCTGGAGAAACAAGGAACTAAAATACTACGTATCGTTAATTCCAACGATTTCACAAAAGTCCCTGGATTCGTGGTAGAAGGAAAAAAACAGGGAATCAGTATTCTGACAACTTTCCGGGAAGAAACACGATGACGGGTCTCGGAATCTGACTTTGAAGATGCCTTAGGGCATCGATTTCTGCTTCGGGTGGACATAGGGAATCGATTGTGCTTGGACGATTTTTGCTTGGGTTTGAAAAGAGTTAGGGCATCGATTTCCACCTGGGTTTGAAACTCGAAAATGGGGCAAAATTCCAGCTCAAAAATAAAAAATAAAAATAAAGGGGCAAAATCATAAAGTGTTGGGATTTAGACGAGTTTATTTGACAGCACGTGGAAATCACGTGGGAACTCCGTTTCAGTTTAACAGTGATTTAACGTTTTGGATTGATTATGGACATATTAACAAATTAAAGATATTAAATCGATTAAGTGCAAACACAGAGATAAATTGGGAATGAGTGTAAATAATAGAGATCATATGATATATTATCCCCCCCTTTTTAGGAGTTGTTTATTAGCAAAAATGGAATTTTTGGTGTTTTGTAATAATCCTAAAAGCATAAGGAAGTTTTATGCAATTAAAGTAAGGACTTTGATGTCATTTAGTGTTGATAGGGAGTTGAAAATAAAAAAAGAAGTATAAAAAAGAGTTTAAATAAAGAATCTTTGACATATGAATGAATGTTAAAATTATGTTTGGATAGGAAAGTTTTAAGTGAATTTACCCATTATATAGTACTAATATTAATATTTTTTATATAATATTTTTATACTTAATTATATATATATATATATTATTTATATATAATAATTATAAATATAATATTTATAAATCATTTTAAAATTTAAAAAAATAAAAACCCAAAAAAAATTGCATTTACAACAATTGAAAGCTTTTTCAAATTTAAAATCCAATCTCTATATCATACTAATATTAATATTTTTTATATAATATAATATTGTTATACTTAATTATATACTAGTCTCATTCTGCACATCTTGCGTGTATATACATTTTTTTTTTGTAAATTATTGTGATTTGTAACGTCGTTTTTTATTTTGGTTTTAGCTTTTTTAATTTAAATTATAAAATGATTATACCGTAATTTTATATTTAATTTTCTTTGGAATTTAATAACTTTTTTAGGATAATATGATAATTTATATGATATGTATTATGGTAATTTTTATGATTGTGAATGTCATAATGTAAATTGATTGGTACATAGATAGCAAGTGCGATGGTAATATTTCAGATTGGTAAGAACATATGCGTAATTAGATATTGGTAATTTTAAAAAGAAAAGGAGGGTAATTTTAAAATGTAAAAATGGTCATACAAAGTTAGTTTTTATAAGGGGTTTAAATATTATAAATAGTATAGATATATATATATATATATTATTTATATAAATATAGTATTTATAAATCAATTTTAAATTAAAAAACAATAAAAACCCAAAAAAAATTGCATTGCAACAATTGAAAACTTTCAAATTTAAATTCCAATCTCCTAACAATGCAATTCCATCTAAAATGTCATATTGAACATGCAATTGTCTAATGAGCAAATTTGGAAGTGGGTTAAATGCCCTTATGAGTTTGTTCACCGCTGCAATTTCTATTTTCGCACACAGTTAAATTTTACAAAGAGAAACTGAGAGAGAGAGACGAGCTGTAAATGAACCACAAAAAAATGAAAAAATCTTCTCCAGCAATATACTCTCTCTTTCTCGTTTTCACCCTCCTACTATCGCCGCCTTACTCCGTCGTAGCATTGCTCCGTCCGCCATCGGAGTTACCGCTGATTTCTGCCGGGAAGCTTATACGAGACCTCAACTTGTTCCCCAAGGAACCGATCAACATCGTCGACGATGATTCATTTCGCGATACTCCGAATCTGGTGGAGAGGCGATTTCATCTCCCAAATTTGGTCGATTCTGATGGAGTTTCGGTTGAAGACCTAGGTCACCACGCCGGTTACTATAAAATTAAGCATTCTCATTCCGCCAGGTTTGATTTCATAACACTAGTCCTAAGCAATTTTTTTATTTTTAGTTTTGTTTATGGATTAGTAAATTTTGTATCACCTCGTACTTTTGAGTTTCAACTTTCTGTGGTTCACTGTTTTAATTCAGTTGTATTCACGGTTCATGGTCGCGGTGCTTGGAACCGACGCCTACGCCACAGCTCTAATGACATTTCACGGTCGCATCGTGGATTTTTAAAAAATTATTTAAAATTTCAATAGTTGAGTTTTAAATATATAGTCTTTGTATATTAATGACTATGGATTTAATATGATGTTATTGGATTTTTTTGGTTGTTTTAGTTGATCAAAAGTTGAGTAGATCATATATAAGATTTTCAAATAAATTTGATATTTTGGCTAATTTTCAAATAAATTTGATTTCTGTGACAATACTGAACGAGTGGAGTCAGTGGACTCTATTTAGCTATTACATCAATTATGCATCGCTTCTTTATTTGGACAACTCTTTTCTTGGTATTTTAACTTCGGGAAAAAACGAACACCAACTTTTCTAAAATGAAATATATATAAAAATATAAAAATTATTATGGTGACAATCAGTTCATGAATATTATTTATTTAAAATACACAAATTTTTATCCTTAAGTACCCATTCTCCACATTTTTTTTAATAAAAAGTTATAATAAAATAAAAAAATTAGTTGAAAATTAGACACAAATAATAATAATAAATTTGTTTGAAACAAAGTTTCATTAAATTTAATGTGAATAGAAATTTACAATTCTGCTCCCCAAATCTCATCTTCTTCAAACTCCAAACTCCAAACTCCATTTCTGATTTCCTGTATATTCTGCAAGTCTACAACCAAGAGGGATTCCCCCTAAATTCAATATTATATTTTCATCCAAAAGACAATCGAAGCACAACCGGTATTGTAACATCGATCAAAATTCACAATTATCCAAAACCCCACAATTTCAAGAACCGAAACACGAACAAGATCTGGAAATTCAAGAAATGAACAAACACAATGGAATTTCAACAAAACAAATGAAGAATAAAGTGGATCTCTAATTGTTCAAAATCCCATGCCAAAAATCACAAAAGTAATCGACTTAACATACAATTTCAACAAAAAACATCAACTTTTACCCAATTCAATTTTTTTTTATTTAAATCCGTTCCGCGCTGCGCCGTTCAACTTCCGCACCACCGATAAATCGCCGTTTTTCGATAGCATAACGCCTTTCCAGAGCAACTTACGTTACAAGCTGGAAGTTTGGCATGCCCACCTCCGTCCCGGCTCCGGCCGTTCCGTTCCCGATTCTTCGAACCATGGTTGTATTATCATTTTCTTGACGTAAGTATATAGCGGAAAAACATGCATCTGAAGTTTCTAAGGAACGGCCGTTTCGTTCCCGATTCTGCGAACCATGGTTGTATTATCATTTCCTTGACGTAAGTATATAGGGGAAAAGCATGCACCGGAAGTTACTACTCTAATGTATATTATCAAGTAGCTGAGTTCAATATACGGAGATTATTATTTTCCTCTTGTATGAATTGCATATTTTTATTTCCTGGTATTCATTCATATTGCAGGATGTTTTATTTTTTCTTTGAGTCACGTAATGGCGCAGAAGATCCTGTTGTCATCTGGTTGACTGGTGGGCCAGGCTGTAGCAGTGAGATGGCTCTTTTCTATGAAAATGGGCCTTTCACTATTGCCAATAATTTGTCTCTCGTGAGGAATGAATACGGCTGGGACAAGGTAAGTACTTTTGAGGAAAACAGAATTTAATGGACACAATGGGATTGTAGAAAATCTTCCATAACAATTTACTTATAAAATTCAGAAAAAATCAATTTACGTGTGCATGGAACTGTGTTTTTAAAGGTTTAGATTAGTTTATTAGGTGCTAGCTGGACCTTCTGGACCTCAGAAAGTATTAATGGAAGGCCATCTAATATTTTCTTAGCCTACCTTGGATCCAAGTGATAATTTTGGTAAGAATCTTAGGGTTTGTCTCTCAAGTTACTAATTGTCAGTTACTAATTCATCAAGATAACCATTTTTTTCTGAAAATATTGACTTGCACGTCTGTTGTGGTACTTAGAAGTCACTGTTACATAAAAATGGTGATTTATTTTTAGTGATATCAATGGATCCTTTGAATGTTATTATTTTTTGAATCTGCTTTCTGTTTGATGGATATCTTATTTGTGTTGAATAGATAAAAAACATGTATTTATGCCAAATATGAGGGCCCGGTCCTAATCAGGTATTAATTGGGGAGAGTTCAGGCCGGTACACTCTCATTAAACTTAATTCATCATAGTCAGTGAAAAAATTCTTCAATCACTTAAGTCCATTTAAAGTTAAAATGACAATAGTACCCTTAATATCTCTCATTAACATTTTCAGCTTTCACTCATGTTTCAAAATCCAACGGCCACCAAATCGCATGATCTAGGGTGTCGTTCTACAGGCGACGAGATGGGCGGTGGCCGGTCTCAAATGTTCGGCCATGGTATGGGGAAGCTAACCAGTGTATGGGCTCGGACCAATTCATGGATGGATCGAAGAATTTGAACCCAAGAGCTGAAACCTTCGGTCATGCAATTTTTGCCCCCTTCCAGATCAAATTCCGGCGATTTCCACGACGACTCACGGTGGCTATAGAAATGACCGCAATTGAATTGTGAAAATTTTCGTATATTGGGCTCGTTGAACGGAGGTCGGACGGCGACGAACGAAACAATTTTCTGCGCGGCGCACCTTCAGTGTGTGTTTGCGATTTTGTGAAAATTTGAAATGAGTAGGTGATGCACGAAAATTGAAAATCAGTAACTGATGCACGGAAATTGAAAATCAGTAACTGATGCACGAAAATTGAAATCAGTAATTGACCCACGAAAATTAAGTAAGTGATGCACGAACCATTTAATTTCGTGCACCAGTTATTGTATTTCGTGCACAATTGCTTTTTTGGAAATTTCGTGCATCAATTAATTAACACAAAGTTCATGCACCGATGTTAATTAACTGATGCACGAAATTTGCAAAAAAAGCAACTGGTGATGCACAAACCATACAATTAAGTAAGTGATGCACGAACCATTTAATTTCATGCACCAGTTATTGTATTTCGTGCACCAATTGTTTTTTTGCACATTTCGTGCATCAGTTAATTAACACAAAGTTCGTGCACCAGCGTGAATTAACTGATGCACGAAATTTGCAGAAAAGCAACTGGTGATGCACGAACCATACAATTAAGTAAGTGATGCACGAACCATTTAATTTCGTGCACCATTTATTGAATTTCGTGCACCAGTTATTTTTTTTTTACAAATTTCGTGCATCAGTTAATTAACACAAAGTTCGTGCACCAGTGTTTTATTTTCATGCATCAATGTAATATTTTCGTGCACAAACATTATATTTTCGTGTACAAAGGTTATATTTTCGTGCACCAGTTACTTTTTTTGCAAATTTCATGCTCGAGTTATTTTTCGTGCACCAGTGTTATATTTTCGTGAACCCGTTATTTTTTCAATTTCGTGCACCAGTTATTATCTTTTTGTGCACCATTTGAAAACCCTAAAAATCTATATTCTTCATCATCAAGTTTCATTAGCCGCCGCCTCCATTTTCCAACTCATTATTCTCCACCACCACCACCACCAGAGCACGAGCCTCCGCCGTCACCTTACGTTTATACATCTCCACCACCACCTCCTTACGTATATCCATCCCCTCCTCCAAGTTCACCATCCCCGCCACCATACTGCCAATAATAATTCATTATATGCCCACTAACAGCTTCAAATAATAATTAAAGAGGAGAAAAATAAAATAAAAAGAAAAGTCCACGAATCGCGACAGTCATATTTCTGCCATTGAATATGAGGTCAATCCAGTCGATCAGAAAAAAAAAAAGTGTAAAGTAAAAAAATGATAGATGAGGAGAATGAAGGGACAAAGGAGACCCGACAACCTCAATCTCATCTCACGAGAGTGGCGAAATTGATGGAGGAGTGGGAAAAGGAAAAGGGTGGAAATTGAGTAATGGGCAAGGGTTTCTTTGGACGGAGAAATTGTTGTGTTGACAGGAAGAAAGAGAATAGCCAATGGTACTTTAGTAAATAAAAAAGAGTTAAATACACCAAATGTCCAAAAAATGGACCTATGTGAATAAACTTATCTTAAAACTGGATTTAGTTGCACACTTTTTTTTTTTTTGCTGATTTAAGTGAATTTATTTCCTGGAAATGGTACCTGCCTGCAATTCCTCATATTTAGTTAGCACACAAAAATTAGATTAACGTAAACAACGGAAGATTTATTTTAAAACCTTATTACAAGTGTAGGAAAAATTTTCGGCTTTAAAATATTTCTAACAACACCTCATGGAGCTCTGGCACTTCTCGATGCTTCCTCTCGAGCATCTAATCTCCGTTCACCTGTAACCTATCATGTCCACACAACAAAGACATGACAGCCCCCACACTGGGGTCAGTAACCCGAGTACGAGAAACCACATAAGATCATGAAATATGACAAGTAATGTGCAATGCACGTCGTGCATGAATGTAATGCGTGCACTGGGTCTCAAGAAACAAATCATCAAGATACCGAATATAGGAGTCCAATAATCGAAGGTAGCATGTACAATGTATAGATGCTAACACAAAACTAACTATGGAAAGATCTTCCTATCAAATCTCGTAAACAAGGTAACATAAATCAATGAAGATTGTTTCCTAATTTCTTTACTATCTGCCAATGTTCCAAGATATTCTCGAATATTCTACACTCCCCCTCAAGCTTGGTTGTAGATGTTCATTAATCCAAGCGTGCAACTCATCGTAATTCTTCCTCGATAAGGCTTTTGTGAAGATGTCGACTATTTGAAGAGTGTTGGTACATGCACCAACTTGATTATTCCGTCTTCTACCTTTTCCTTTATGAAGTGGCGATCAATCTCCACATGCTTCGTTCTATCATGGTGGACCGGATTCTTTGCAATGCTAATGGCTGCCATATTGTCACAAAACATACTCATAGGTTCTTCAAAATCAATCTTTAATTCTTTTAGAAGTCTTTGTAGCCATATTCCTTCACATATGCCCTGTGCCATTGCTCTAAATTCGGCCTCTGCACTACCACTTGATACAACAGATTGTTTCTTACTCCGCCATGTGACTAGGTTTCCCCACACATACGTGCAATAACCAGAAGCTGATCTCCGATCAATCATCGAGCCTGCCCAATTTGCATCACTGTATATTTTAATGCCTTTTTTCATTGTTTCCCCGAAGAACAAGCCCTTACCAGGTGTTCAGTTTAAGTATCTTAGAATTCTGTAGACTACTTCCATGTGCTCTTCATTTGGACAAAGAATGACAGATTTCCGGTCTTGTGTGTGATAAGTATATAAGCTTGCCTACCAATCTTTGATACCTGCCTTTGTCAACCGGTGTCTCATCTTTCTTGACTCCAAGTTTGATTGTTGAGTCCATGGGAGTTTCTACCGGCTTACAACTGAGCATACCTGTTTCCTTTAGTAGGGTCCAATACATATTTTCATTATGAGACCGGGATTCCTTCCTTTGATCGAGCTATCGCCATTCCTAGGAAGTATCTTAAGCTTCCCAAGTCCTTAATTTCGAATTCTTTAGCTAAAAAATTCTTGAGTGTGGTTATTTCTTGCAAATGGTTTCCTGTTATGATAATGTCATCAACATACACTATGATAATAGCCATTTTCTGGGAACTGAGTGCTGCACAAAGAGTGTATGATCCGTCTAACATTGTTGGTAACCCTGTTGCTTGATTACTCTATTGAACCTGTCGAACCATGCTCTCGGTGATTGTTTAAGTCCATATAGGGATTTCTTCAATGTGCAAACTTTTATTAGTTGTTCCTCGTAATTCAAATCCAGGAGGAATACTCATGTAAACTTCTTTAACTAAGTCTTGTTTGAGAAAAGCATTTTTCACGTCTAATTGTTGTAAGTGCCGGTCCAAATTGGATGCTATTGATAGTATTACCCGAACAGTATTTAACTTGGCCACATTTGCGAATGTTTCTTCATAATCAATGCCATAGGATTGTGGGAACCCCTTCGCCACAAGTCGAGCCTTGTACCGGTCAATGTTTCCATCGTTTTTGAACTTGGTTGTGAAAACCCATTTCACAGCCTACCCGAATGTTTCCCGGAGGATAATTCAGTGATTTTCCATGTTTCATGCTTCTCTAGCGCACGGGTCTCTTCATTAACAGCAGCTCTCCATTATGGACTTGTGAGAGCTTTTGTATTGATTTAGAATCCGTGTTTGATCCAAACTTGCCGCATAGGTCTTGTATTTGTTAGATAATGCATGATATGACACAAAATTACAGATGGGATGTTTTGTGCATTCACTAATCATTTTTCTCTTTTGCAATGGGCAAGTCAATATCTAATTCAGAGTTGAAATTACTTTGTAAATCTTCTGAACTTGGGTTCGGTTCCAATGTTTGGTTTTGCTCAGATGTTTCCTTGGTGCTCTCTTTCCTTTTGACTCGTTTTTTCTCCTCGAGTATGTTATGAGATTTTCTTGTGGTTGACATATCTCTTGTGTACAAAGGTAGGTCAGGTTGATGTCACAAGTTTTGGGGATACTGGAGTAGGTTCACAGTAGGGAATCGTGTGTTCATTCTGGTGAGTGGTGGGAAGTTCTATTTGGGTGTGCGAAGGTAAGATGTTGTCTATGTCCAAGTCACCTGGTTGCCCTATGAATGTCCCAAAGTTGATATTCTTGTGTGCAATTCCCCCCCTGAATGCCAATTTTGGGATAAAAAGGTCGGATGGTCGAAGAATGTAACATCCATAGAGTTATAGAATTTTCTTGTGGTAGGATAATAGCATTTGTATCCTCTTTGGTGAGAAGAATACCTCTAGGATCAAGTTTACCTCGATGTGGTTGTGAATGTGGACAAAGGCGGAACAACGATAATGGAAGATATAATACGGGTGGTAGGGTAGGTTTAAGTAAGGGATTGACATGGAGTTCGACACTTTAGGATTTCGAGAGGGCATCCGATTCACAAGGTAGGTAGCAGTGAGGATTGCTTCGCCCCAATATTTTTTGGAACATGAGTAGAGAACACAAGGGAACGATGTAACCTCAAGAAGATGTCTGTTTCATTTGGCAACACCATTTTGTGAGGTGTGTCGACACATGAGCTAAGATGGACAACACCCGTGGTGTGCCAAGTAGTCACCGAGTACGGAAGCGAAGTATTCCTTTGGCATTGTCCATCTTCAAATTTCGAATTTGAACCATCATGGTATTGAATTTTTGAAATATCGGACCTGTTTTTATTTGTCTTTCATTAGGAAAACCCATGTGAGCCTAGTGTGCTCATCGATAAATGTTATGAACCATCGAGATCACTATGATACAAGGAGAATGGTTGTGGTTCTTTGGTAAGGCCTAATTGGATAAGGACTGCGAACATGTTTAGCATACTGACATATTTCACAATGAAACCATTCAGGTTCTTATTATTGAATATAGATGAAAGAGTCTCTTGAGGTACATGAAAATTAGGGTGTACTAACCTATAATATCATAGCATAACTTCACTCTCCTTTTGAAATTGAAAAAATAGACTTGGGTCTCGACCAACAGAAACTAAACCACTTGAATCATGACTTTTACTCAAAAAGAATCATTTGCCGCAAGGAGATAGGAGTCCAGAGCATTCCTAGCGTTGCCAATCATCTTCCCCGAACTCAAGGCGTGAAATTCACAAGAATTTGGAGTGAAATTAGCAACACAGTTTTAGTGTTTAGTGAATCTACTCCACTGTAGGTTACAGTTTTAACTTTGGCACTAAAAGAACAGAATTGAGTACTAAATCTTCTGAAATGTTAACTGATCCTGTGCAAGTACTTTCAGAGAGAGATCCATCCGCTATGGCTTACTGTGAGTTTCCATGGGGAGACTCTGAAATTAGTAAGAATTCCTACATCTCCGTGTCCATAGAATCTGTAGCTCCGGAATCTATGATCCCAGAGCTTAATTTTTTATTTTTAGCACTCAAGGCAGCGATAGATTTACCTTTCTGGGCAAGAGAACCAACTCCAATGTTGAATTTGAGCTGGCAGCCTGTGATTTTTTGATCAAGTGCTTCAGGCTTCCAATTGTTCCTTATTGAAGTGATTAGAGTCAGCAGGTACAGTGTTTCCTTCTTTTACAGCAGTGTTGCCTCTGTTTTGTGGACGATTGGGCTTCCAATTTGCAGGCTTTCCATGAATCTTCCAGCATGTTTCCATTGTATGATTTGGTTTATCACAATGGTCACAATAAATGCGTTCCTTCTTCTATCGATTGTCATTGCCTTGGTTTTTGTAACTCCGAGTGGCTAAAAGCGGAATTTCTCAGTTTGTGGTGTAATATCAGGGGTCCCCAACATCACTTTCTTCCTGCTTTCTTCTTCGAACCTCTGAAAATGCTTCTCGGAGTGTTAGTTGCTCTTTTTCATCGCTGAATTCTTCCTCGGACTTCGTCAAGATTCTTGTTGAATCCAAATAGAAATTTATACTCTTTTCTTTTCAACGATGTGCCGATATTTTATTCCATTATGGGACATCTTGAATTTTCTTCACACATGTCCATCTGCTGCCAGTATCTTGTGAGGGTATTAAAGTACCGAGTCACGGACATGTCTCCTTGTCATAAGTCGTGCAAGAGGCTTTCAATCTCAATTCTGAAGTGTTTCTTTATTTGAGTACTTGAGTACGTTTCTCTTGCAGCTCCCAGATTTCATAGGTTGTTTTATAGAGGAGACAATTTCTCCTATTTCATTTGTCATGGAGTTGATTAACAATGACATAACC